>JASMMZ010000010.1:11428901-11501580 GCA_038502455.1 Anisogramma anomala | reverse complement strand
AAAGAAAAACTCGGGCGGGTCCGGTGTTGTGGTGGAGCCGGGGAAAGGGCACGAAGGGAATGGAGGCGGGAAGGACGGAGGCGGGGGCCGGGGGCGCTTACATGGAGTGGCCGATGAGGGTGGGCTGGTCGAGCTTGTGTTCGTCGATGAAGGCGCGCACGTCTTCCGCCATGGCGAGGTAGTCGTGGCGGGGGTCGTGGGGGGACTCGCCGTGGTTGCGGAGGTCCTGGGTACTTGCTCAGCCGCTGCCCGTCTCCCGGAGCATGTCCCGTGATGAAGGAGGAAACGTGGGTCTCGGCAAGTCGCCGCTTACAAGGGCATATATCGACCTCCCAAGATCCCGCGCAAGTACTCTGAAAGGTAGTCAGCCGGCCGTTGATTGTCTGCGTCGGTCCGTATTTCACGGGACCAGGGAACTAACTCACTTGCTGATACTGCGGTTGTTCGCCTTCGACCCAAACAGCCCATGCAGAAACAGGATGGGCGATTTCCGGTTCGGGTCGTCCGAGATTGGCTGCGCCGGCTCATGGAGGTCGAAGGCCAGGGGCACCGTCTTGATAGAGGAGGAGGTGAAGGAGGAGGTGCTGTACTGCAAGTGGCGCGACACCAGGGGCCGGTGCAGGTTTCTTGTACGGCCTCGGGCCGTATGCCTTGCGCCCACACCCAGCAGCATGCTTCGTGGCAAAAATCTGGTGAAAGCCTGCGGGATGGTTGCATGGCGACAAAGGCTGCTGGGTGTGGGTGGAAGTCCAGAATTCGAAGGTGATGGCATGCACGGACCACCCGTGACTGCTTCCCTTTCACTCTGGGAGGCCGACTAAAGCGGAGGGTGGTTACAACTTCATCCACATGATAGGCTCAGTCGACGTTTTCGAGTGTTCATGGCAGTCTATGTTACGTGAAGTGTGCGCGGGCATCCATGCAATCTACTCATTCGCTTAAGCATCTGGGTCCCTTCATTTGGAATCTCCGAGTCCGATTTCGAGGCGTGCTGTTCTCCGCCTGTGTAAGCAACCTTGTTTCGACCTGTCCATGTATTCCTGACAAGACCTGGACTCTCCTAGACATCCTCGAACTCTATCTCCTCATCGTCGTCATCGTCGCCGCCCGCAGGATCCTCAACCTTGATCTTCTTGGTCGGTCTGTCGGCATCGTCCTGACTGTCGCGTTTCGGCGCAGGACTACCGTTGCCGTCGACTACAGGCTCCGGCTTGATCGGCACGCTGGACTGACGGAGCGGAGATGGCGCGGGCTTCAAGCCCTGGCTTGCGTTCACAGGGGTACCGATGAAGGGCGTCGGCACAACATCCTCGAAGTCGTCTTCGTCTTCCTCGTCGTCCGAGCCCTCTTCCTCCTTTCTCAGCGCCGCGGCCGCAGCCAGCTCCTCCTGTTCTTTCCTCATTTCCTCCATGTGTTTCTTAAGCTCAAGAGCCTGCTTTTCGTCGATGCTCTGTTGCTTGTCGTCGACCTTCTTTTCAGGGCCAGCTTGAAGATAGGACTCTCCAGTCGGTGTTTTTCCAAGAAATGATCCGCCATTGACGGTACTCGACGCCATCCAGACTGGCAGCGCATTCTGCTTGGCAATCTTATCCTTGCGCAGCCGCTCCGCCTCCTTCTCTTCCTCGGTCGGGCCGTCGGATGTCGAAATCGTAATGTCAATCTTCTTCGGACCGGTGTCCGCCAGGCCCTTGACGCTGGTCGGCTTGATGGGCTCCACAACGGTAGCGGCTGCGACCTGGTGCTGCTCATCGCGAACAACGGGCAAAGCAGTCTGGATAGCGTACTCGAAGTCGTTGTCGGGCACTACCACTCCATCGATCCGGACCAGCAAGTCGGTAACGAATTTCAGCTGATTGTTAAGTCTAGTGACCTTTTCCTGACCTGCCGAGGTCCTGTCGAGTTCGTGGTTGAGTATGGTGTGGCACCTCTCGCAGGCGAAGCCCCGCGGGGTGACCATGTTGAGAACCTCCAGCTGGGTATAGTCCGCCTTGCATCTCGGGCACACATACTCCTTGCGCTCGCTCGCCGGTATGCTGGGCACTTGCATGTCCTTTCCCAGCTTGTAGACCCTCCACTTGATAGCGTCGATCACCTGGCGATAGTCGATGTAGTAGTAGATTCGGTTGCTAGGTCGAGCCGCGTTCTCCTTTAGCTCTGATCGGACGTGGCTGCCTGTCTTGTCAGTCGGAGGCGTTGTACGGAGGCCACGGCGACACGTACACGTGCAAGAACCGCTCATCCTTCATCTTTGCGCACAGCTTGTGGAGATCCTTCATCGCGGAGATGTTCAGCAGGTAACCGAGATCATCGTCACGCAGCCTGATGCCGTGATATCAGCATGGCGCACAAGCATCCACTGAGTGACAGGTGAACGAACGCTCCGTGAATTGCCAAAGCATCAATAATAAGGACGTGGCGAATGTCAAAAGGCGGCTGGCTGTAGAAAGCGCGCGCGCAAGAGCGCACTAGTTGCTTTGCAAGATCCATGGTGTGGCGGTCCTTGGTTGAGGGAGTCGGTCGCGAATTTTCGAGATGGCAGGTCGCGCAGAATGCAGTTCGTGTAATCGGCAACCGAGGTGTTGGAAACGAAGGTAGGAAGAAATTCGCAAGGATTGCGAGACTGAGGAATGGTAGGTTAGGAGGATGCGCAGTTGAAGTTGACAGGGTTGATGAAGAGCAGTGGAGGAGCGAGGCAGTGCGGTGAGTCGCAGGGAGACATACTAGCAAGCAGACAGCGGTGCAGGTGTCTACCAGACTGTAGCTGCTCGGCCTACTTCACGGATGTAGATAGAACCGCGCCGTGGAAAAGAGTGAATGCGGTGCTTTGATACAGCGACGACGGGCTACCGGGACAAGGTCAAGTCTGTCGCAGTAACATGTCGGGTTCAACTTCGACCTGACATCAACTTTCTTGGCATAGGTGCACGGACCGCCTTGTTAAGGAAGGTAAGGGACCTACACTGTAAACCCTAACAGAGCCCACCTTCGTGCAAAATTTTCAGTGCAACCGCCCTCAACACTACCACTTTATTTGCCTCCCATTCCTTCATTTTATCTTGAATTAGCTTTATTCCTATTTAATTTTCTTCTAGCGACTTCATATAGGTTAGAAGTTTATCGTTGGCCAAGTGTACTTCACATATAGCAATGTATCTAAAGAATGGCCCTTATAGACGGTAATTCCACCCCTTATTACTCGAACCTACGTGACCTCCATGCGCTCAAAAGCCTTCAATACTATGTAAAGGGACTTTAATTGCTTTACTTCGTATGTAACCCAAGTAACGCACTATAATAACCGCTTAAAAGCCTTTTTTACAGTAGTTAAACAGGTTAACTAAGTATTTTAACTTTTTTGTATAGCTTCAATTATATTTGTTTTTCATAAATATGGTTTCGACTGTTTCAATATATATACAACTCCAAGATATACGACCTACAACAAAAATATCGTAACTGTTGGTAGGCTTTTATTGTTACAATATGGTTAATTGGAATATCAAATCAAATTAATTAGTATATTACATTAAAAGTAGTAATATATTATTAAGTTTAATAAACCGCTAGCTGGTTTACATATAAGTTTGTATAAGTAACTACTAAATATGTACCCCAAATGAAATTTGATACTACATTGCAATTCGTTTGCAATCAATATAGTGAACTTGTAATTAATATAGTAAAATTATAATTAATACAATTAACTTAACTATATTGCAATTGATTACTCTTCTAATACAAATAAGTTTTTGTTTTATATATACGCGCGGGTATAACCCATTATAAATTCATAGTAATATTAGAATTTCCTTCCATTCCTATTAGTATTCTATTATTAATTCCAATTCGTTTTATACATAAATTTTATTCTTATTACAAGCCTTCAACCTATAATTATATGTATTAACTTCTTTTATTTCCGTGTATAATTCCTTTGTTAAGAATCCATATATTACCAATCCTATAACTTTTACTAGTAATTTTAAATAAGCTCTTTATACGTATGATCCTGACAATTTTTTCAGTTTATCAAAGTATCTTTATTGATCAATATTATGTACCAGTCGATTTATGTATTCTTTGATAAGAATTTTCAGCTTATTACTATTTTCAAATATTTTCAAAGCGCCTTTAAAGGTAATGTTCGTAATAGCGTTAACGGGGTTATCAATGCCATGAATTTACTTTAACTTATCAGTCGTTTTGAATTTTGTATACATATTTCAATACTATCATTGTTAGAACAGCAGTTAATTGTAGTATCTAAGTCAAATAAACTAGCTGTAAGTTAACTGTATTGAATGCAAGTTAACTGTATTAACTGCAAGTTAATTGCAGAGGCACTCAATTCAAAGTAGGTTATAACCAAATAATTACTGATATAAACTAGTGTTTAAACCAGTTAGCGGTTTACCAAACTTATCAATAACACATTACTACATGTAATCTAATACAACAGTTACTTTGACCAGAGATTGGAATAAACAATATTGTAACAACAAAGGCTTACAAACATCGATTAGTACTTAGTATGTTAAGTATAGAAAAGTTAGGTATAAGAAAAAGTTATTTTATAGTTGCGTTTTGTAATTACGCAAGGTGGAAAGGGAAATCTTCGTGGAGCACCCCTACAAATTAAGTTGGGTGTTTGCGGTAACAAGTAGAGAGATTTATAAGTTACTTTAGTTATTCATAGTAGTATATGAATAGCAATGGTACCGTTAACCCATTAAATAATCTTTATGAAACTAGTTTCAAAAACAAACATTGAAATTGACTACTAAAAACTCACAGCTTCTTTAAATCTTTGAATTTTTAAATCAAAAAGCGACTTTTAAAGTTGCTTATAAAAGTTGGCAAACCATCAAGTTGTGTAACAAGTAATGAATTCAACGCAAAAAAAAAAAAATTATAACTCTTCCCTTATATAGAACCTTTCCAAATTATTAAAATAGCTACCAAAAACCTTAAATTTAACATCGTTACCAACCTTATAATCAATTGAAAACCTTGGGTTTATATTTACCAAGCAATTTAACAACAATGTAAAACATACAAAAGTTAACGTAAGTTCTATTACGGAATACCTGATTAATTATATCGCCTACTTTATACTCGATATATATTACAAGAAGTAAAAGTACATCATAAATACCTTCTAAAATTTCGTGGAAATTTTGAAAGATTGGTCATTCAATATTTGGAAAAAAAATAGAAAAGTCTGTTGAAATAAGGTTGAAACCCAACCTACCTAAACGAGGGATTTCATTGTCAAATAAATTGAAGAAAAAAAGAAATTTGGCAAATGAACTCCATGAATTCACCACGGATAAAAACCTTTCATTGATATACGAAATCAAGGGTAAAGGTATTAGTAACGATAACGTTAAATGTCTAAGTATATGTTCGTAAGGTTTTGCTGAAATTTAGGCCCAAATAAATTTGTTGAACCGTTTCCTCCATTTATATCAACACGTCATTATTACTAGTGACAACAAAACATCAATTAATCTAAATATAAAGAACTAGTTGGTAGGGCTTTAGAAGTTGCAATATTGTCGATTCGATTGGTTGAGGTAACAGTAGTATTGTGTAGTTAAGTGGTGGATGTATTGTTTTAGGCTTGGCAGATCGCTAGCCGGTCTGCACAGTAATTCTTTTGGCCAATTGCTTGGCCCGTTCCCTAAAGTGAAGTGTAGCGTACTGTATTCGACTTACACTCAATGCAGTAAGTCTATATAAATAATACACTTAACTTGCAGTTAGTATGGTTAACTTTACCTATAGTAAAATTGACCTACTGCACTGCATATAATACTATTTCAACATTGACGGCTGTTTAGTTTATGCGTGTATGTTAGTGTAGTTAACCAATCTTTTCCGGTTAACATTAAATAACTTTCTCGTTAACTAACTAATTCCTATTAATTACATTTCATATCTCGGTTGAATTACATCTAATTATATATAAATTAACCCGTTTGACATTAATTACCTTATGCCTTCAAGGTCCAAGTTTATTATTTCCCATAAAAAGTTTATCCGTTATAAGTTTTTATTAACCTTTACTTTAACCGTGTCAATTAAATAGATTTATATCATTAATTTCCTAGCAGTTTTCCAGTTTGTCAGTATATCTCTGGTCGCTGGCACGTGGCCTAGCCTTATCAAGCGGCCTATTAACGTAGCCCTCAATACGTATAGTTAGTTTTTTGTCATCTAAAACCTTTTTAAGGCCTTATTTTATGCCGACTTTCTTATAATATTAGTTGGATTATCTTTGCCGTTAATCCATCAAAACTTTTTAATCTCTCTCCTTTCGTATATTTTACGGAACGTTTTTACATAGATTATTAAGCGTTCTTCACTGGTAATTCCAAGTTTTAAAAAACATTCGAATAGGCTTTCCAAGTCGGTACAAATTACTACCGTAATAGAAAGAATTTTTAACTGTCTTGTCATAAGGTTAAGGGTTTTCTACAGTGTTATACCTATGTTAAAGCCTGTTATTATACTGTAAACCTCCGAGGTTAGTACGTGTCATGTAATCCTTTAATACTTAACGGATGTTTAGTAAATTAGGCTGCTGCTAATGCTAAACGGTTATGACCCAAGAACATTGGAGGGTCAGAAAACAGGCCAGTATGGGGCTAAGCCACTAAGAACTTGATGTCCAATACATCAGGTGGAGATATCTCTTATTTCATCAACCTTAGGGTTAGGGTTACGCACTAAGGATCATTGAGATCATGTTTCGATTCAACATGATCCAGCACTGAAGACGTATGGAGGATTAAGGATATAAGGACACGGTCAGCACCACATAGATAGTATTTCCTTTATAGCTCTTCAGTTGTCAATCTAAGTATTCAGTCTCAGTATATTCTTAATAGCCTCATGGCTTTTGATCATTACTTGCACGGTTGCGATATTGTTCACTCAGTACCTCTGCTACCTTCTTGATAACATAAACCCTCTGACACCTTCTATATACTCACGGGTATTTAGTGTGATCATTATATAAACGGGTTTTCTCATTTATCTTTATTAATATAGGTTATTAAAAAACCGATTTATGAAGATAAATCGGTGTTATTTATAAAGAACTTATTCGTAAAAATCATTAGTTTAACCTTCAATAGGTTGATTAAGACTATATTGATCCCGTAGTCTAGGTTTCGAAATTATTATTCTAGCCTTTGATTTAGCCTATTAAAGTCTTTATTTACCAGATTCCGTATTTGTGCCTCGATAAAGAGATCGTAAAAGGCTTCCGGTAGGCATAAGATGGCAATATAGCTGACTCGAGTACCCTATTCCAAAGACTGTTGAGCCTTGGCAACGGCAGTTTTATTGATTATAGCCAAAAATATACACTGGCCCTTTTAACAAAAGTTAAGGCCAACATTAACACTAAGTATACGGATTAACAATCCATTAAAGTTAAGTTATCTAGTTTCTATCAACGTTGTTGTCGACTTTTAATTTTAAAACTCAAAGTTTTTAATCGCCTATTGTTTTTATATTAAAGACTAGTCATTTTGATGAAAAGTGTATCATTAATTTATATACCTAACATATTAAAGTCACTGTTTTACAATATCAACAAATACGGGTCGTATATTAAAAACTTTATCATTAGCCGTGATTTAGGGTATAACTGGTAGATTAAAAAAAATAAACGCTTGTTTTAACTAATTCTCATGATTATTCAATATATCGTATTACTGTTCCTAAAAAGTAGGTAACACGTAATTCCTATGGAAATTTTAATAGTTTAATCTGTTATTAATCTATTATTTACTACGTATAGGTTTATGTTTCATTACGAATATTCAGTGTAAATTCGTTTTTATTCTTAATTAGCAAATTTGTTACCAAAGCGATTATTAAACGTTAGCTAATCTTCCAAATTGTTGACGTTTACGTAAGGATCCAGGCTTTACCTTTTTACGTTGTATCCTTAGGCAATTAAATGTAACTTTTTATACGGCTACCACATAGTCCTACCTTTAACCTCATAAATAATATTCGATTTGAAAATCGTAACGTTTAAGTTTTAAAGGTTAAAATTGGTTTTCAGCACGAATTATACAACCCTTCGAGTTAGTAAACCGTTAATTTCGACCTTATAACTTTCCTTAAAACGTCTACCGAAAGTTTTAATGATCCTTTGTACTTAAATCTTTAATACTAAGTCTTTGTTATCCTTTTTCCCTACTTACCCAAGTAGTATTGTAGATACGACTCGGTATGTATTCCTCCTCTTTAATGTTCCTCTTTTTCGGAGATCGTCCGTGTCAACGGCGTTTTATCGGCTTATTAATAACGGGTAAAGGAGGCTCGTATTATTTCAGTCGTTTAATTTAAGGGTTTTTATCGTTAATAACCATAATGTAAAGCTTGACCTGAATAATTCAAAAAAATAGGACTATTGATAGTTTTAACAACCACTTTGGAGTTCGTGATACTTAAGATATTATACAGGCTCTCCTATTTGTCTGGCTCCCACTACGCGAGGACTTTACTTTATAACGATAAAGTACGTCGATTATTATAAGGCTGTTTTTAGTATTAAGGGTATTATTAACTTAACGGCGTGCCGATTCCTTTCGTAGTTTCATTAAAGCTTTACCGTAGGCTATAATACGTTTTTAAATACTTGAAAATAACGGAGACTTATTTTTCAGGCCTAGGTATTCTCCAAAAACCATCAAAGTTAGCATTATGCTGTTAAAGCCCATAATATAGTTCAAACCCTGTACCGTTATCTAAAGGGATGTTTCTAAATATTTGGAGCTTTTAATTTCCAATATAAAAATATTATACGTTTGGTGAAATAGTGCGTATATCTTTTTAATCTTTTTAATGTTTCAGTAGGCTTTTATAGGTACCTGTTTACATTGAATACCTATTATTCTGGCATTTTCCTGAAACCATGCCACCTTAGAGTTGGTGCTAGTATTGTAGACAACGACGTTTAGTGGGCTTAAGTACGTGTTATTTTACAGTATCCTTAGCGTTTCTCACGTTTTTGCTACTGAAAGGGATTTTAAAAACTTACCTCCGTGAAAGGAGGTTGTAGAATGAGCGACGTAAAAAATAAGTGTATTATTCGAGTAAAATACATTAATAATAATCTCTCAGTTAAAGTACTTGTCGTTTTTTAATAAAAATTTAAATTTTCGGGGGGCCTGGGTATACGTTTGGCAGTTGTAGCAAAGTCTTTCAATGGTTTTTAGGGTAGAGTATTTTATATTTTTATACCCTGCGGACTTTAGGACTTTTTATAGCCTATTAACGGCTACATAGTTAAAGCTTCGGTGTAATTAATGTATTTATAGTTCCATCAGGTTTAACACCATTGATTTAAGGCCTTAAAAATAGAATTATAGGTTTTATTACTTAAAGGAGAAGGAAAACCTTTGGCTGTTTTTGACCAGTCTGTTTACGGTAACGTCGATATTAACGCTGAGGGGTTTTATATTTTTAAGCGAAAAAAGAAAGTGGTATTGGACCTCAGGATTGAAACGTGCTTGTTTCCATAATAATTTGAACTACCGTTATACCTAATAATGAAAATTGTTCGCCTAGTTTAAACTTAACTTTAGCTTTACTAGTATCGTAACAATAAAGTTTAGTAGCTGTAATACTTCCACTCTATAATGACACGTTTTACGAATAGTCTTCTATTAAGTTCCTTGTTGCTCCTGTATTTAGCATAATACCTTAATGTTATGACCCAAGTACGTTGGCGGGTCAGGAAACAGGCCAGAATGCAGCAGAGCTACCGAGAGCCTGAAGTCCAACACATCAGGCAGGGAACATCTCTCGGTGAGCCTCAGTGAGCACCGGTGAGCCTCAGTACTAAAGATGGTATGAAGGCCATAGGATATAAAAATACGGCCATCACCACATAGATAGTATTTCCTTAATAGCTCTTCAGTTGTTAATCTAAGTTTTCAGTCTCAGTATATTCTGAATAGTCACACGGATTTTGATCATTACTTGCACGGTTGCGATATTGTCCACTTGGCACCTCTGCTACCTTCTTGATAACATAAACCCTCTAACACCTTCTATATACTCACGGGTATTTAGTGTGATTATTACACTTAAAACGTGTGATCCGCGTAACGATCGCAAATATTAAAGGTATATAAAGGGTTAGAGGCTTGATTATGGAAAAGGTAAGGGTTTTCACTACCTGAAAGGTATAGGAAAATGTGGTCGACTAGTTATTAGACTATATTAAGAGTATTACTTTTATGCTACTTAATTTTCTTAGGGGTATCGTTGTCATTAATTAGCTCATCGCTTTCGAAGTTTGCGATTTAATCTAAGTAGTTTTATTTCAAAGTAATAAGGTATCAAATATAATACTTTACCTTTTTATTTTTTCTCTCGGCAGTAAGGGGAGGGGGGAGTTAATTAATATCTAGATTTACTAAAAATTTAATATCACTCACTACTATTATGACAATAGTGTTTACAGTTAATAAATCAGCCTAAATCTTAGCCTTATTAGTGTTAACGTGGTTGTCACCTCCAGTTTATAGTTGATTAGCCAAACCTTATACATTAAGGGCGCCCATAACTATACTTGCGGTCGATATAATTAACTACCGTAAGGTTTACCTCGTTTACGCCATGGAAGCTGCCGTCTTAGGGGTATATACCGAATGAATTTGGTATACGCATTATTATAATAGCAAGTAAGGAACGCAACTGGCTAAAAAAAGTCTTCGCAGGTAGCATTTAGGCGTTATAAGGCGTATTCAAACTCGTTAACGCTTGTAACTACTACATGTACCTATTTGAGAAGTGTGTCTTCGCTAGTATAAACTTTCTTTATTACCTGTTGACATAACATTAGCTTGTCAAATATCTGATTGAGGAAATCTATTAGTATTTCCTCCTTTTTATATTTGTCATTATCGTAATCTATCGTGCAGTAGCTCAGTTTATATAGTATTAGGCGAGGTGGGCCTCATATTAGAAGTATCTTTTTATACTATCATAAATCTCTCGAAACATTGTAGTTCGAGTTAGAAAGGATAGGTAATCGTTACTGATATGTCCCGTAAAGATTCCAGGGAATAGTAAGTAAAAACCTAAAAGAGGAACCTCTATTTACTTATAAATGTTTAAAATGGGAATTATCTTCATATCGAATAAGGTTATAGGGCTTTTCGTTATACTTTTTTATATTGTTTTAAATTTTTGCGAAATCTATAAAAAGCTTGTAGTTAATTTTAACTATCTTAATAGATCTTAAAGTCAGGTCACGATAATCATCTAAGTATTCGTTAGTGTTTCCTAGCAATTTAAGATTTAAAGTTTCCAAGGCACAATATCAAGGGTCATTGCCATTCACTTGGCTCGAAGGGTAAAGTCCTATGGTAGGACTCGTAGTAGGTATTCACGTATAGTCAAACTGGCTGTAGAAAAGGTTTTAAGGAGTCTGTCGATTAAATTACTAGGGGGCGATAATTACTTAAAGGTTTTGGAAGGCTTAACGATTTTGCTTAATTAACTGGTGGAGGGCGCTAACATTAATACCTTTTGCCGTATTGGCAACTGTTACTTCGCGCAATCAGCCTTCGCCGAAGGCATATTTCGCATTGGTATGTAGAGGTATTGGATTGCCGAGCAGGTTAACAGGTTTCTTATCACAAGCGTGTAAAAAGGCTTAACTTAGCTGAAGGTAAAGGGGAGGTCTCCTAAATCGTATGTATAAGCTTTGGGGTTTTTTAATAACTTTTATTTTAGTCCATAGGTTTTGAAGGTATTTTTAAAGCTAGGATAGCTCTAAAAAAGTTTCCACCAGCCTAATAAAGCATTCCTTCGATACGTATATCTTTCGAAGTTTTAGTTTATCCTTTAATTTTAACTTAACGGTCTTTTAAATTACCTCTTACATATCAATAATCCAGTCGTCAAAAAACTCGTGATACTTGCAAAAAGCGTGATTAGAATCTTTACCACCGTTATATTCCAAGATAAAGTAGCCGACGAAGTTAGTTGAATATTCTTTGTTGAAGTTTTTATCGACTTCGTATCTCTTAAGGTTGTAGTTATAATGTTTGGCGAAAATGTAACCGAAGGTTTTAATTGTTTTTTTACTAACGGAGTTGGTAATATCTTTAAAGTGCGCGTTAAAGTTAGCTATCTTGACGTTCTGGCTTATTTAGAATATATAAGGCGCGTAAGGCGAGGGACTTAATAATTTTAAGTGTAGGAAACTTGTTGTTTTGGCTTTAAGTCGCGTGGAAACTTAGCAACTTGGTGTTTTGGCTTGAAGTCGTGTGGAAAACTTGGTGACTTAGCGTTAGGTTGCGTAGCATAGCTTTTTTAGCGCAACTTGGCGATTCTTGGTGTTTTCGCTCAGAGCAGAGAACTTAACAGTTAAATTGGCGTAAGGGAAGTAAAAAGAGTGAATTAGGGGCAAAGGTTTGGTATAAAGGGTAAGATCGAAGGTTGTTTGTTGTGATAATAGTTATTTGGCGTAGGGGCTTATTTATTTTTCTTGTAATATTAGTATCTTTAACAGTATTAACATAGCTGTCTGCCAACTTACTGAAATTTAAGACTTTTGGCAGTTAATATCAAAGTTTTTAAGAAAGATTTGTAAATATTTCTTAGTGTTTTCGATAATGGTACCATCGTTACCTTTAAGTTTCTCTAAAAACCAACGTAGTGTAGAAGTCCTTTCTACTTACTGCCGTGAAAACCGACGCAGTAATAGAGGCCCTTTGTAAGAATCTTTCCTCTACCCTAACCGTCGTTTGACGTAAAGCGTAACCGGAAAGTAGCTTCTTCTTCTACTTAGCCAATCTGTGCTTAACCCAATAAGCACTATTCAGTATTGGTAGGGCTTTAGACATTGAAACGTTGTCGATTCGATTCATCGAAGTAACAGTAATATTGCATGGTCAAGTGGTGAATGTATTATTTTAGGTTTAGCAGACCGCTAGCCGGTCTGCACAGTAATTTGTATGGATAATTTCTTGGCTCGTGCCCTAGAGTGACGTGCAGCGTATTACACTCGACTTACAACCAATACAGTAATTTTACACAAATAATACACTTAACTTGCAGTCAGTATGGTTAACTTTACTTACAGTAAAGTGAACCTACTACACTATATATAGTACTATTCCAACAGAGCCCCTAAATTCATTAATCGATTAAATCAGACCCCCGTTAAAAATCCCCTCAATATTATTAATATTATTATTGAAGTTATGGAAATCCTTAATTAGTCTCCCAATAAAATGACTCCTTCCCCAACTACATTTAGTTTTAATAGGTTTGTTAATAGTATAAAATTAACTAATTACCAAGAAGGAGCGGTACTACGAGCAAAGTAACTTTATGTATAATTATTGTCCTTTTCCCTTGAAAATCTAGAAATAATAAATATACTATCTATCAATACCAATATTAATACATCTAACCGAGAGATTAAAAGGGGTCTTACGAATAATAAAATCCTTTTCCACTTCGAAACGTTGTGATAGTAAATACAGATTTCAAAGCGAACACGACTATAGTAAAAATTTGAAGCAGTAAGAAAAAGTATAACGATAAGCTGTTGTACAGGGACAAGACCAAAGCTGTCGCTCAAGGTGGTCGAATACAATCTATAATTCTAGATAAAAAGTGAATAAAAGTCTCTTCCAAGAAACTGCTATAGAAATAATAATAAGTTATGGTGTAGTCATGTGATTAATTACGTAGCGGAAATATATTCGATACCAACGTAAGAATATAGTGAAAATTTGGTAATTGTTAAGGCTAAATCCTTCGTAACTACTAGTCTAGGTACCAGTTTATAACATCACTTCCAGGCCACCAACGTTTCTGCCATTGAATATGAAATATCTTGGTGTGTTATAAAAGGTTGGCGTTGTTGCCGTTAGACCCTAATGCGTTATAGATACTCTATATTGGTAGGTAACCTACTAACAAGCAACGCAAAAAGTTTTGGCGTATTGTGAAAGTCGTCAGCGTTACTGCCGTTAATAATGGTGCTAGCGTATTATGAAAGGCGCCGGTACTTTTGCCGTCTCACATGGAATTCCCTAGCATATTATAAGAAGTACTAGCACTTTTGCCGTCGAACATGGAATTCTATAACATATTATAAAAAGTACCGGCGTTTTTGCCGTTAGTAATAGCTTTAACACCGCTTCCTCTATATAAATAACCTTTGCCCCCCCTCGATTCCAATATTCATAACCTTTTTTTTTAACAATAACAATTACCTTCACTAACGGGTCCAATATTTTTGTCCCTTTTTTACTTAAATGTTGATTATTTACAGATTTTATCCACTTTTCCATTGTTTATGATGAAAATGAACATCAATTATTAGTGCGGTTTCCAAAATTATCCTCAAAATAAATCCCTATTTTAAAGTTTTTTAACCTCTAAAATAAAAAGTGAATCCACATAAAAAAAGCCTATTAATGGTTATCCAAATGGTATTCGTAAGTAACTCTATTTTAAATATGTTTATTATTTATTATATAGGTTGTATAAATTTGATTTAAAGATTAAATGTCAATATATTCAATGTTACATAATAATTGGTAGCTTTTAAATAATTAACTTTAATTTCAGATTTTCGTATGAATTCTATATTGTTAATAGAACGGGTAAGAGGTTTCATGATAAATGTTACTCTATGTATTTGACTTAATATATAAAGAAATCCATATAAAAATATTTTAAAAATATATTTATTCAAGTAACACAACCAGAATTGATGACCTTGTTTCTGAGTTTTTTTTCGCGTTATTGATATGTCACTAAATGAATTATAAATTTAGTATGTTTCCATTAAAAATTCTATTGGGATTTTCCATATTATACAACAAAGAATCAATATATATGGTCAGGGTATTACGTCTTCATTTACTTTCATTCTCTTGAGTAGTCTATATATTATTCAAGTATTAAAAAAGCATAAACGAAAATGATTAGGGCCCCTTTATATGAAACGAAAACATGGCGATGAATGAGAAGTTAGCAAGCTTTTTTAAGGCTATAAAACAACTCAATAAAGTTTTTCAAAATATATATAGAAATTTTGGCTAATTGATAAAAATAAGGATAGGTTTATTCACGGATGAAGATTTAGAAATGAACTTGAAAAAAAATACTATCAAATACAAATATATATTTAAATAGGTTTATTGTTGGTTGGCCTTTATCGTTGCAACGTAGTTGATTCGAATCTATGGTCGAAGTAACTAGTATATTATATTAAAATTGATGATGTTGTTACTTCTAAGTCTGGCAGACCGCTAGCTGGTCTACACAATAATTTGTATAGCTAATTGCTTGGTTCATATCCTAACGCAAACTGGATACTTACTGTAAATCAATTAATATTAACACAGTCAATCCATCGAACTAGAATCAACTTATATTCAATACAATTAATTTATTGTTATTGTATCTAACTTGAATCTACTGCAATTAACTACTGTTTTAACACCTGCTAAGTTTTGTTATATGCTTACGTACTTTATTATAGCCAATCACTTATGGTAATACCTGAAGTCCCTCCTTATTCTATAGGATAGACCCCTATCGATTCCGCTTTTCTTTACACTCAAATCAACTAGAATTACGGCCTTTTATCCTATATTCCCGAGTCCTAATTTTATTCACTTACAATCACAAAAAATTTTGCCACAAATTTACGCGTATTATATACGCTACTAACTCTACACCTTTTACCTATAAGTTCAAATATGCTTTTTTTACATGCTATTGCTACTACCATTTCCACTACTATTATTATAGTTTTTTAGTTTCTCAGTCAATACTTATTTTTCCAATTTACATACCGAATGGTCCACGTAGCCTTCAATTTGTACTGTTAGCATATAGATGTTTATAAACATTTCAATGCGTTATTTGGCTTGATCTTAGTTATGTAGCTAGCGGAGTTATTTTTGCCGTTAATCCACCTAAAATTAGAAATTTACTAGGTTTCATATATTTTCTACAAGGCTATTAAGTTTATTATCAGACGTTTTTATTGGTTGTTCCTAACTTGAATAGGTAGTCGTAAAGATTCCAAGAATCCTCACACACAATTAAAAGTTTGGAGGTAGTCCTAGCTATTTGGTGATTATTCTAAACGTGCTGTCAATTACTATTCAGATATCAAAGCCTACTATCATTCTATCGACCTTCAATGCTAGTAAGTTTCGTATTACGCGTTTAAACTTAACGAATATCTAATATTCAAGTTTGCCAGTGATATTAAACTGCCAATTAGACGTATCCTCGTAGACGAGAATTATAAGGATCGAATTTACGATATAATATCGGCATTATTCGTAAAAGAAAATGTTCGTAAAAATCATTAACTTCGCCATCGTTCAATACACTATTATTATATTAATCCCTTTATCCGGATTGTTAATTTGTTCCTGGATACTGTCATTCAACATATAGAAGGTTCTATTTAATTTTTCAAAAATTTATAACGTAATCGACAAATTGTAAGATATTTCTGGTTGGCATAAAGTGGCGATATAAGCTGCTCAATCCTTTGTCTTTAGGTATCTCTATAGTTTTAATTCCTTAGTTTCATTCATTTTCATCAGATTATTCACTTGCCTTTTTTAGCATGAGTTGAAATATATTTTATAGGTTTCGTCAATACTATGGATGTAGATTAACGATTGGTTAAAGTTAAGTTGTATTTATGTAACTAAATATTTAATCGGTTTACACTTTAATAAGACTAACTTTGCTATAATACGTTATTTTTTCTTGAAAACTCTAATATTTTTAAGGAAGAAGGTATTGTTGGTTAATATATTAATGATACCAATGTTTTCATTGTACATAATCGACCCATATAGATTATCGTTGATATTATGACATGTAACCTATTAATAAAATGGATTTTTATATCAAAAATGAATGAATGTATATTTCGGTTAATATATAAAAAGGTTTAACGTATTATATTATCGTTCCGGCAGAGAATTTATCTCTAAACTTTTTGAGCGATTATTATAATATAATTCGTTAAAGATTCGTAGAAGATTACGTATAAGTTTGCGTAATATCACAGCTATTAATAGTGAAATCACTGATTATGCTAACAGCCAAACTAGCAACAATGGCAACGATTAAACACTAGCTGATCTTTTGGATTGTAAGACATTAAGTTAAGATAATGTCTTCAACTTTATTACAGTAACCTTGCTCTTTATATAAAAAGGCTGTCGATTTGAACTCGGTTGTTTTCATAAAAAAAAAAAACATTCTCGGTATATCAATAATACCGTTAACTCGAAAATTAAAGCCCAAGTCTCCATTATATCTTCTTTTGAAAACATACGAGATATTATATATGCTTTCCCATTCTTACGGTTTTCATTGAAATGGTTCTTTTCAATATATATTCTTTTTAAAAATAATCTTTTATACCGTCGACATTTTATCGGTTTGTGATTAATTGACTATGGAGGATGATATTAATTGATGTGCTCGATTCGAGGTTTTCAGATTAAGTATCTTTATTGGATTTAAGGAGTCTTTTATACTGTTTAACCTATATAATATGGAAAGTAACGGAACTATTAGGGTTTTCAACTATTAAGTTTAGGTTGGTAATAATTCGTATCTTATAAGGTTCATCATATTTACCTAACTCTTTCTACATTAAAACTTCACTTGAAAAAAGCAGAGCTAATATATTCATTATTGATAGTTTGTTTATGGTATTATTGTTATCGTTAATCTGTCGGTGTAACAATTCCTTTTTTTATTCCTTCAAGGTTTTATTATATATTATAAGCCGACTTTATGAATTTAGCAAAAATGGCAATTTAATGATTATATGTAGTTATACTCTAAATACTATCAAGTTAAATATAAAACCGTTAGAGATAAAAAAATCGTGAGAACCTCTTACTACTATTTACAATTGTGCCTTTAAGCTTATGAAACTTCCGATATGAAAGGTCAGGATATTGAAAAAGTTTCTAGAAATATTGAAATCTTTTCGATATTGTTAACACTTGGGTAGACTGTAACGGAAAATTATGTATGTTAAATCTCTATCGATCTAACTATTGGTAGGCCTTGGACATTGCAACGTTATTGATTCGATTGGTCTTCGAAGTAACAGTAGTATTACGTAGTCAGATGGCGGATATATTGTTCTAGGTTTGGCAAACCGCTAGCTGGTCTGCACTATAATTTTTATGGCTAATTACTTAGCCCGTGCCTTAAAATGAAGTGCAGTGTACTGCATTTGACTTACACACAATGCGGTAAATCCGCATAAAGCAATACACTTACAGTATAGTTTACTTTACTATAAGTAAAGTTGACCTACTGCACTGCATGTAATATTATTTTAACACTGGCGGCTTTTTGGTTTGTACGCGTACGCTAGAGTAGCGTACCAATCTTTTCCAAATGCCACTGAATTGTCTCCTCGTCAACTAGCCAGACCGTTATCAATTCCAATTAACTTCTATACTGAATTACATCCAATTTCATGCAAATCAACCCTATTTAAACTCGATTGCTCCGTTACCCTGAGGTTCGAGTTTATTAAATTTTATAAAAATTTCTTTCGCTACAATTATTTACAAACCTTTACTTTAACTGTGTCACTTAAATAAATTACCATTATCAATCTCTTAACAGTCTTTAAATCTACCAACACATTCCTACCCATCGTCACGTAGCCTTTTGGATGGCCTTTCCACGTAGATTTCGATACGTATAGTCAACCTGTTGCTATTTATAAACCTTTCTAAGGCTTTATTTGGCGATACTTTCATTATAACGTTAGCAAGGTTGTCTTTGTCATCGATTTATCGAAAATCTTCGATTTCCCTCCCTTTGTAAGCTTTACGGAATACCATCATGTTGATTATCAAGCGCTTTTTACTAGTGGTTTTAAGCTTTAAAAGGCATTCTAAAAGGCTTTTTGTAGTTGGTACAAATTACTACCGGGATAAGAGGAATCCGTAGCTATCTAGTAATAAGATTAAGGGTCTCTTATAGTGCTATACCTATGTTGAAGCCCGTTATTATACCATAGACTTCCAATACTAGTACGATTCGTGTAATCCTTTTGTACTTGATCGAAAACGAGTAGATTAGGTTGCCGAAGATATTAAATTAATTTTCCCGCTTATTTTCGTTATCAAGAGTTGTTTTAAAGCCGATTTATAAAGACAAGTTGGTGTTATATATAAAAGACCCGTTTGTAAAGATTATTAACTTAGCTTTTAAAATGTCGATTAACATTATATTACTTCCGCGGTCCAGGTTCCACATCTGTCACTCTAACCTCTTATTTCATCAGTTAAAGTCTTTATTTGTTGGTGTTTGTATCTGTGCCGTAATAGATAAATCGTAGGAAGCTTTTGGTTAGTATAAAGTTGTAATATAACTACTCCGTACACACTATTTTAAGTACTTTTAAGCCCTAAACTTATTAGTTTTATTGATTGTAGTAAGAATAACGCCCTGACTCTTTTAGTGAAAGCTTAAACCGGTATTAACATTAAGTATATAGATTAACGATTTATTAAAACCAAGTTAGTTTTTTTCTATTAACGTTGTTACCGGCTTACAATTTCAAAACTTAGAATCCTCGATCGTTTACTTTTCCAGTATTACAAAACCAGTTGTTTCGACGAAGAGGGTATCGTTAGTTTATATGCCTATTGTATTAAAGTCTTTTTTTTACATTACTAACAAATACGAATTGTATGTTAAAGACTTTATCGTTAAATGGGATTCAAAATGCGACTGGTAGGTTAAAAACTAATTAATACCTACTTTAACTAACCTACATAGTAATTTAACATACTGTATTACCGTTCCCGGAGGGTAAATGGTACGTAGCTCTTACGTCAGTTCTAATAATATAATCCTTTGCAAATTAGTTGCTAATTATGTATAGGATTACATAATATTGCGCCTATTAAGTGTAAACTTGCCTTTAATTTTAGCTAATAAACTTATTATTAAGGCAATTACTAAACGTTAACTAATTTTCCAAATTTTTGACGATTATACTTACTTTTATTACCATATCCTTAAACAATTAGTCGTAACTTTTCGTATAGCCGTCCCATAGTTTTACCCTTAACCTCGTAAATAATCCTCGATTTAAATATCGTGATATTCGGGTTTTAAAGATTAAAGTCGGTTTTCGGTATAAATTGTATAAGTTTTTGAGTTAGTAAACCGTTGATTTCATTTTCGTTGCTTTTTTTAAAGGGTTTTACGAGAGTCTTAATAATCATCTATACCCTAAGTTTCATTACTAAGTTTTTGTTATCCTTTTCTTTCTACTTACATAAGTAGAATTATAAATACAACCTGATATATATTTCTTTTCTTTAATATTGTCCTTTTTATTTAGGGGTTGGCCGCGCCGACGGAGTTTCATCAACTTGTTAATTTCGGGTAGAGGAGGTTCTTATTAGTTAGGTCGCTTTACTTAGGAGGCTTAAAGGTTTTCATCTTTAATACCTCTATTATAGGGCTTAAACTAGGTGTTTTGAAAGGATATAGGGCCGTTAACAGTTTTAACAATTACCTTAAAGTTTATAACACTTAATATCTTATATAGTTTTTCCCATTTACTTCGCTTTTATTTCACGAGGATTTTACTTTGTAACGGCATAGTTAGCACGTCGATCGTTAAAGGACCGTTTTTGGTGTTAAAGGTGTTATTAATCTGGCGGCTTGTTAATTCCCTTTAGAGTTCCGTTACGGCTTTACTATATATTATAACACGTTTTTAAGTACTTGCCGAAAACAGAAATTCACTCGGTAGGCGTAGGTATGTTCCAAAAACTAGGAATGTTAGAATTAAGCCGTTAAGGTTTTCAGTATTATTAAGGCCTTTAACTACCATCTGTGAGCGTGCCTCCAGATCCATAAAGCATTTAATTTCTAACATAAGGATATTATACGCTTGGCGAAATAGAGCGTATACTCTTTTAACTTTCCCAATATTTCAGTAAGCTTCTACAAGGACCTATTTACACTAAATACCTATTTTCTTGATATTCTTTTAAAAATTTATCGCCTTAAAGTTAATATTAATATCGTGGACAACGATTTTAGGTAAACCCAGGTACGTGTTAATCTATAGCATTTTTAACATTTTTCACGTGTCTTTTACCGAAAGGGACTTTAGAAACTTAATTTCGTAAAGAGGAGTTTCAAGGTGAACGACGTAAAAAATAGACTTATTATCCCAGTAGAACATATGAATGAAGATTTTGCAATGAAAGTTTTTGTTGTATTTAAATGTAAATTTAAATGTTCGAGAGGTTTAAATATATATTCAATAATAGTAATACCACTTTTTAATAACTCTAAAGGAAAAATATTCCATATCGTTATATCTTACAGACTTTAGGACTTTATATAGTCTATTAACAGCTAGGTAATTGCAAAGCCGGTATAGTTAACGAATTTCCGGCTTAGTTAGGTTCAATACCATTGCTTTCGAACCTTAAAGATAAAACTATAGGTACCCTCACTTAAAGGCGAGTAGAAACCTTTAACCATTTTTAACTAGCTTGTTTGCTTTAACATCTACGTTAACGCCGAAGGTCTTTATATCCTTGAAATAAAGCAAAAAGAACTAAAAAGATTTAAAAATATAAGATGTAATTACTTTGAAAACAGTTCAAATTACAGTTGTCCTCAATAACGATAGTTATTCGCCCAAATTGAGGTTAACTTTGGCCTTACCAGTATTATAACGATCAATTTTAATGATTATAATGCTTTTCCTCCGTAATTAAATATACTGCGAATAGCTTTTTATTAAGTATCTTACTGCCTTAGTATCAGGCATAATACCTTAAAACATATAAACCGCGTAACGATCGCGAAAGTTAAAGGTGTGTAATAGATTAGGGATTTAGTTAAGGCAAAGGTACAAGTCTTTATAATCTAAACGATATTAAAAGGCATAGTAGGCTATTTATTGGGCCACCGTACTAAAATTAGTATCTTCGTATTATTTAATCTGTTTAGGATCATTAGAGTCGTTAATTGACTTATCGCCTTTAACGTTTGCGACTTAATTCAAATAATCTTATTCCGAAGTAATAGGGTATTGAACATAGTACGTTATTTTACTATTATTACGTTCGGTGGGGGCATGTCGAGTTTACTAGCAATTAGCCTTATTATAAATCTAACATCTTTTACCAGTATTACAACTATAGTGTTTACAGTTAACAAATTTATCTAAATTTTATAAGCGCTAACGTAGGTGTTACCTTAGTTTGGGGCCTAGGTTGATAGGCCAAACCTTCGGCATTATAAACGTTCGTATTTGGAGTCGACATAATTAATTACCGTAAGGTCTTTTTTATTTACGTTACGGAAGTTACCGATTTAGGAGTATATCCCAAACGAGTTTGGTGTACGTATTATTACTATGGTAAACGAGAAATGTAACTAGCTAAAAAAACCTTCGTAAGTGGTAACTAGGTGTTATAGGGTGTATTCGAACTCTCCAACACTTTTAACTATTACCCGTACCTATTCGCGAAGTATAGCTTCGCTAATGTAAGCCTTTCCCATTAATTTTTAATACATCATCGACTTCTTAAGCATTTCATTAAGAATATATATTGGTAATTTCTCCTGTTCCTTTTGCCATTATTATAGTCTACCTTACGGGAGCTCAATTTGTATAGTATTATGCGAGGTAGACATCGTATTCGAAATGGCTCTTTATAATATTATAAATCTTTCGAAACGTAATAACACTTATTGGGAAATTCAAGTAATAGTCTTTAGAGTAGCCTATAAGGATTTCGGGTAAGATTAAGTAAAAACCAAAAAATAGGACTTTTATCTACTTACAAATATTTAAAAAGAGTATTCTCTTAATGCTGAAAAAGTTATAAGGCTTCCCGTTATAGTTTTCTATATTATTCCAAATCTTAGAGAAATTAATAATAAGTTTATAATTAATATTAACTATTTCACCACGTTTTAAATAAAGGTCACGATAATTATCCTGACCTTAAATATTATATCCTGCTGGTTTAAGCCTTAGGATTTCCGAAACACAGTATTAAGAGTAATTGCCAGTTACCTGGCCCGAAGGGTAAGTCCTATGGTGGGACTTATAGTGGGTTCACGCGCGTAAGTGAATCTAAAGGGGGACGGTTTCTAAGGGTCTTAGCAATTAAGTTATTAAGAGGCGATGTGTATTTAAAGGTTTTAGAAGGCCTAACGATATTATTCAATTAATTAGTAAAGGGTACCGATATTAATACCTTTGGCTGCGTTGGCGGCCGCTACTTTTCGTGTCCTGCCACCGCTAAGGGCGTACTCCACGTCATTAAGTAAAGGTATTAAACTTCCAAATAGGTTAAAAGATTTTTTATCGCCAATATGTAAAGAAACTTAATTTAATTAAAGGTAAATTCAAGGTCTTTTCAACCGTATGTGTGGGCGTTAAGATCTCTTAACGCCTTTTCCTTTTCCCTAAAGGTTTTAATGATTAAGATCTTAAAGACAGTCTTTTTATTAGGTTAGTTGGAAAAAGGTTTTTACCAGTCCCAACGGTATTTTATTAAGAACTTTAATACCACGGCGTATAACCTCTTTTTTCAACTTGGTCTTAACTTTACGTTAAATTATCTTTCACATATCAAGGGTTCAGTAGCTGAAAAATTCGTGGAAATCTTGGAAAGTGTAGGTACCACTATCGTATTCGTTATCGAGGTCCGCGTAGATAATGTACTAGCTAACTTAATTAGTTAAGTAAACTTTAATTAAGATTTTATTAACGTCTGTAATACAGAGTTACTGGTTGTAATAGTCGAAAAAAACTTAATATGAAAGCTTTAACTTTCTTTATATATTCTTAACTTGGGGCTATCCTAGCAATTCGGCTTATATAAGGCATGTAAAATAAGTGACTTGATAATCTTAGGCGTAAGAAATTTGGAATTTTGGCGTAAAGTCGCGTAGAAACTTGGTAATTTAGTAACTTAGTAACTTAACGCAAGATTGCGCGACGTGGCTTTTTTAACGAAACTTGATGTTTTGCCGAAAGCAGCGAATTTAAAGATTAAAGTGATGCGGAAAATGAAAAGAGTAAAATATGGGTTAAAGTTGGATATAAGAGGTAAGATAGAAGGTTGTTATTAATGGTATAGGTTGTAGGTTATTTATTATAGTTATTTGGCGTAAGGACTTAGTTGTTTTTACAGTAATAATACTTGTAGTAATATTAACTTAGCCGTTTGCCAACTTGCCGAACTTTAAGACTTTTAATAGTTAATATTCACGTCTTTAAAAAGGATTAATAAAGATTTCTTAGTGTTTTCAAGTAACTATACCATCGCTAATTCTAAGCTGCCGTAAAAACCGATGGAACCCAAAAGTATTTTCTACTTACTGCCGTCAAAACCGATACAGCAGTAAAGACCCTTCGCAAAAATATTTCTTTTACCCCAACAGTCGTTTAATTAAAGCGTAACTAGAAAGTAGCTTCTTTTTCTAATTGGCTCATCTGTGGTTAACCTTGTAAGCAAACACTAATCAGTATTGGTAGGCCTTAGACGTTACAAAGTTTTCGATTCGATTGGTCTTCGAAGTAACAGTAATATTGTGTAATCAGATGGTAGATATATTGTTCTAGGCTTGGTAGACCGTTAGTCGGTCTGCACTGTAATTTGTATGGCTAATTGCTTGGCTCGTACCCTAGAGTGAAGTTCAGCGCACTGTACTCGACTTACACCCAATGTGGTAAGTCCGTATAAAGCAATACACTTGTAGTACAGTCAACTTTACTTACAGTAAAGTTGATTGTATGTACTGAAAATTGACTGCAGTTTGTGGGACTGTACTGCAAGTGCAGTGCAGTAGGCGCTCACTTCAATATAGGGTACAGGCCAAAGCGTTTGGCCATACAAATTAGTGTGCAGACTGGCTAGCATTCTGACAAACTTAGAACTTACGTAAATCAATCAAAAATATTAATGCAACACCAGTTACTTCGACCTCAATGATTCGAATCGACTAAGTTGTAACTATAAAAGCCTACCAACACTGATAAGTGCTTATTACGTTAAGCACAGATTGGCTAAGTAGAAAAAAAAGCTACTTTCTGATTATTACGCTTTATTTAGGTAAATTAGAGGAAAGTTTTTTATGAAAGGCCTTTATACACTATGTAGCTATTCGCGGCAGATCGTAGGGAAGACTTATAGGCTATGTAATTGTTCGCAGAAGCCTATAAGTAAGCAACAGTATCGCTATTCAAAAACACCACGAAATCTTTATTAATTCTTTTTCAAGGTGTTGAAATTAAACGCCTAAAAGTCTTAAAGATTACCAAGTCGGTAAGTTGGCAAACGGCTAAGTCAATTGATATTACAGGTACTACTATTGTAAATCGCAAAAAAGATGAAGTCCTACGACTTTTAACCTATATTAACTTTAATAGCAAACCTACGACCTACTACTTTATACCACCTCTTTCACTTTATAACTTTTGATTAAAGTCAATATGGCTTTAAATCACGTCGGAATCAATATTATTAACGACTCTGAACGAAAAAAAGGCTGTTAGAGACATCAGCATTACCTTTAAAAAGTATTACGACGAAAAGATTTGGTTTACCAACATTACTAAGAACTTTACTTCAAAATATCTAGTTAACGTAATCGGCTACTTTATTCTTATATTAGACCTTACCAGAACTAACTATGGCCTTAGGGCAATCAAAGATTTTCAAAATTGGTTTTATGACTAGAGTCTACACATATGGAAAAAGGTGGATAGATAAGTAAAAAAAAATGCAAAAAGCGAACTATTTAATTGAAGAGTTGAACTCCCTACAAAAAAAGGGAAGGAAGGTAATTTGTCTAACCTATTTTACGAATACGTTACGGATGAAGAATTTTAATAAACCTTGGTTAATGGCAATGAGATTGCTGGTGATAATAACTTTTAACACCCACACATAAGTTCGCAAGAACCTGCCCAAGCTCAGATAAATAGATGTAAGGAATTAGTTGACCTATACCAAGCAAGCCCTAAAATTCACTAGTTAATTAAATAGAAACCTCAACAGACTCTTCAATACTAAAAGAATTATCACTAAATCTCCTTCAACGGAAACAATTAAGCCTATTTCCTTCAAGCTTCTTAATACGTTCAGTTTTAGCAGCCAAATTAAGGAAGAACCGGCTTTAAGTGCAAGCCTACTATAGGCACAACCACTGGCCTTTTCCCTCTAAACTTAGCCAAAGGTAACTATCCTACCTATTAGTAATAATAACCTTAGTCCTTCCCCTAATGAAAAGATATAAAGGGCCCTTACGACTAGTATATTACCTTCTCCCCTCGATGTATTTCTATGGTAGATATGGATTGTACGGGAATTACTATTTTCGTTAAGATTTGGAGAAGGAAGGAGAAGTATAGCAGTAAGTCGTATAACCTTCTCAATGTTAAGTTGCGCCTATTCTTTAACATTTTCCGCTAAATAAGGGTTTAATTACCAGGTTTTGAGTTGTTGTCTCCAAGTATCCTTACCGGTTAAGCCAAAAATTACTACTTTCGGTACCTAACAAATTATTCCTCCTTCCGCAAAATCTATAATAGCCTAAATGGTTATTTCGAATACGATGTTAATCTTTCGCAGTACCACATCTATTAGAATATTATTAAGTAGTATCATTAAGTAGTTTTATATATTAAATTAAAAGAAGGAGTTGGAATGTAATATGTATCCTTTTAATCAGATACTCGATAGGCTAATGCTTTGCTTATAAGTAATGGGTAACGTGAGAATTGATGAAGACACCTTACGCTAATAAGTCCGGTAAGCAGTTACGGGTTATAAAAAGTTCGAATACGCCTTCCAATACATTGATACCACTTGCGAAAGGTTTTTAGCCAACTATGTTCCTCGTTAGCAACCGTAACTATTCGAGTGTTCGGTTTAACTGGTATGTATCCTTAAGCTTCGGAATTAAGTAGCGAAAAAGAAAACACTCTCTATTCTTATTATATTGATCGACGATACAGAAGGCTCAGCTAATACGGTTAACAAAATGTTTTGACCTTAACTTACAAAAAATGGTACTTCATATTCTCGAAGTCTTTAATCTAACCAAATAAGTTTGTATCAAGTACTAAAATATATTGGATTTACGGCAAATAGTGCTATTAGTTAATACGTTATATTGTCTCCGAACATAAAGTAAAATAGGTAATTTATTATACGCAGTTCCATTTTACTTTTAATAGAGATTATATCGAGTGAGTTATATAGTTTAAAGGAAATGAAAATAAAGAGGAGGAAAATGAGACAAAATCTATCAGCTTGGATAAAGATACTGGCACCGGCACTTGCTCGGAAGCAATGTAATGACTAGCTAACCAAGCTTTTTTATATCTTATTATAGGTAAATACCATTACCGCTATTATAATGATAATGACCTTGACCCTATATACTTTTTTATTATTCGAAACCGTTACGCGAAATAAGTTTTTTAAGGGATTATACCGGATACAGGGGCGTTAAAGTACTTAACAGGGGGTTATTCGTAATAAATTACGTTTCAAGGGGATACTAATACTATTATGAAACTTGACCTCGCGGATTATGGTAAGGCTAAGGTTGACTTGAACCCTGAAAAAGAGTGGTTTTTACTGGAATCGAAAACGGTAAAAATTATTATTGAGTTAATTATTTTTTATATTTTGGAATCTCTTAAGTCCTTTTTTCTTTGTCTGAAATATATAATGAATCTTGGCGTTGAAGTTAATATTTAAATTGATAAATTAATATAAGTTAAGACCGGTAAGAGATTTTCATTTAGCTTTTAGTAGGAGCATTTTTTGATTTACCTTTAAGTGCTAGAGGTAGTAGTGTTAAATCTTATGGATGTGAAACTTCGTAAATTATATTGTAGGTTTTACTACCCAGAAACAGACGGGCTTTATAAGGTTTTAAAGGCAGCTATTTACAAAGATGTAGACTTGTTAGCGTTAAAAGTAATTAAACGGCTTTGCTACCACTGTCAAGTATACTTCTAAGCACTTTTAAGGTTTAATTTTACGTTAAATATAAACCAAGATTTTAACTAGAAAGTTTTTATAAACATATTTTATCTGGACGGTAAATTAATATTATATATTATAAACTTTGTTACAGCTTTTTACAGTATTAAATTCCTTAAAACCATTACGACAAAAAAACGTGAAAGACATTATGTGTTTTGTAGATAAATAAGTATTTAGGCTACCGGACGTGTTAATTTACGATATAGATACTAACTTTACTATAATAAAGTTTTAAGTTAATGTAAAGTTAATGGGAATTCAGTGTAAATATGTTTCCGTTCAAGTTTACTAGAGTATTAATAAGGTCGAAAGAGTATACACTTTTTTAGGAAAGGCTTACGATATCTTCATATTGGAAATCTGAAGCTTTACAAATTAAAAAGTATGGCTTTAAATGGTGGTAAAAGGTTTTAATGATACTATTAGCCTTAACGGACTTGTATTGATTTTACTGGTATTTGGGGTTTACTTACGTATAATAGCTAGGATATTACTCTTGTTAAGTACCTAAAAACGTATTATAGTATATAGAAAAACCTTAAAAAAGCCATAGAAGGAATAGACACGCTTCTAAGTTAATAATACTCTCAATATTAAAAACAAAACTTTAATAATAAACGTTATATTACTCTCCATTTAAAACTAAGTCTTTATATAACACGAGTTAGGTAAATGGGAAAGGCCGTATAAGATTTTAAGTATTATCAACTTAAGCGTAATAATTTAAACTGCTTACGACCCTGTGACTTTCCGAGTTATATAGGTCAAGCTGTACCGAAAACCCCTGGAGATTTTTAAGTCTGATGAAATTCCTAACGTCGATGATCTTCAAGCCGAACTAATTCTCTAATATAACTCTTCGGAGCCGATTGTTAACAAGTTTATAAAATGTCAACGACGTGAACGACTACCCAAAAAGAAGATAAATATTGAAAAAGAGGACGGCGATAAGGATTATATGCCCGAAAAAGCGTATATAACAGCGTGGGTATTTTAGAAGGAAAAGTTTAACGGAAACCTTGCCCTTAAGCTACGAACCAAAAACATTATTAATATACTAGGCAAGCCCTTTAAAGAAAGTAATCAAGTAGAAATTAACGGCCTTATATTACGGGAGGTTGAACGATTTATGCCGTTAATATAGTTTAAAAGATAATATGTTATTATTTTTAAGTTGAAAATAGTTTACAAGGTTGAAGGCAAAACCACGGGTCGACTGTACGAAAAATTACAGCTAATTTCTTAAGGATACGGTAATAAAGGTAGAGATTAAATCTTTACTTTATCGCCCATAATTCAGAAAATTAGTTAGAGTTTGATCATTTCTATTATTACTAGCTCAACTGCTAGCATAAAAGGTTAGTTTATATTTAATGGTTGGGATATCATGTAAGCGTATTCGTAGTTTGTCACAGATTTTGAACGGATTATATTGTTGAAGTTGCCAAAAGAACCAAAGGACGAGTCTTCGGTTGGTATAATAATACGTTGTATCAAGACTTTATACGAACTAGCCTAAGTAGGCGTTTTTTGGTTTCTAACGTATCAAGAGCACTTTAAAAACATGTTCAGTATAAAGACTTTAACCTTTAACCTATGCCTGTTAATTATAAAAGGTAAAGAATTTAGTATTGTAGGTATAAAAACAGACGATATCCTTTTCCTCAACGATATTGTATTTGTAGCAGAGAAATAGCGTTTTATCGAAAAGTTAGGCCTTTAAAAGTGTAAGCCGATCGAAACGTTAGCCGAGGGTATACAACTCAATGTTAATAAATCGTTACTCTATATCTATGGTATTAAGACTAAAATAGTATTTACAGTACTTTAAGTTAAAAGGAGAAAAATATAAGCTAGATAATTATCGATAAAACCGATAAGATAAGCTTACATATATATTTAGAATAAAGGGACCGTGTGGTCTATATCGTTGCATTATATTGACCGGAAGTATTGTATAACCTTTCTGTTACAACACAGGTAAAGGACTTATAGAACGAAGACTTTAATAAGTCAAACAAGCGGATTTCATGATAAATAAACTATATGGAAAGAGGAAGTAATACAATTTTCATTAATCTAATGAAGACGAAGCTAATAAATTTCACGGACGGGTTATTTGTTAATAATATTAACCTTATATTGTAAATCGTCTTCCTGATAATACTAGTTAACGAGGATAAGTTTAAAAGGTAATTTATAATAATTGTAAACCTCGTATACTAGCTATCTGTTAAGTGTAAATGCGAAACCCGGAAGGTCTTAGCTTCGAAAATTGTCGGTATCATTATAGGCTTTAATATCGGTATGGTAATTGATGCTGTATTAAGTATTATTATTAAATAGTTAGAACTGCTACCGATACCTTTAATAATATATACCGACTTTCGAAGTTTTTACGAATTCTTATTAAGGCTAGGTACAAACAATCAAAAACGTTTAATAATAGACGTAATGACTTTAAAGAAAGTATACGAAGCCAGGGAAATCGATAAGTTCTGGTAAATTAACTCTAAAGATAACTTTGCTAATGCCATAACTAAGTTTACCCATAATAGTTCCTAGAAAAGGTTTGTGGATAGTAATACGCTGAATACACGAATTAAGGGATACGTAGATCACCCGGTATATAACATAAAATAACAGAGTTGCCTAAGCAAACTGGAAGACCGCAAGAGTAATGATAACGACGGAAATAGCTTAAACTACTGGTAAAAGATACGTAAGTGGTAGCGTATCTGATTTATACAGATCTGTGGCGAAAAATCTGTGTATAGGATTTAAAGAACGAAGGTCTCGGAAGGGTGGAGAAAAAGGGCCACAAAGGGCAGGAATTAAGGTTAATTTCAATACAGATTAATCGAAATTGATAGGGGTCTGGCTTATTGTTGGCTTATGGATCGAGGAGGGATTTCAGAGGTTTCCACCAATTTATGGCAAGCCATGTTAGCGTGTAGGCACAAAACAAAAAGCCGCTAGTGTTGAAATAGCAGTGAAATTCAGTACAGTTAAATCGAATTTAATGTAAGTAAAGTTAATTGTACGTACTACAAATTGATTGCAATTTGTGGGACTGCACTGCAATTGCAGTGTAGTAGGTGCCTACTTTAAAGTGGGGTACAGGCCAAAGCGTTTGGCTATACAAATTAGTGTGTAGACTGGCTAGCAATCTGCCAAACTTAGAACTTACGCACATCAATCAACAATATCAACGCAGCACCAGTTACTTCGACCACAGTGATTCGAATCGACTAAGTTGCAACGATAAAGGCCTACCAACACTTATAGAAACTTAGTACATTTATGGGTCGACAGTACATTTTGGTTAAAAAATACGTAATATCTTATATATTTATTTCGCCTTAATATTTCAAGTTACTAGGAAGCGTGGAACAATAAAGCAGAATTGACGCTATAAAATACAAACGTTTTTAAAGAAAATACGTTCATATAAGCATTAAAGTTAATATTTTGATTTTTTCCCCTAATGTAAAGTTAAACTTTTGGAGGGGTTCGGAGTGTATGAGACTGAATATAATACTGGAAAAGTTTGTAAATATGAAATAATTAATTATAATATTAACAATACATGTAAAAGCTACCTAGCAAGGTCAAATTACATATCGACAAGTACAAATAAAAACAGGGGTACTTTAATAAACTGGAAAATTGAACGGGAATTAAAGATAGTAACATAGTTCATTGATATGATTAAGTTTAAGGTACGTATAAGTCTGTAATGAAAAACTTAATAAAGTTAGAATTTGGAGCCATAATGTAAAAAAGGGTAATTAAAGTAAATTTAGATATGAAATCTATAGGGGCATAGCCGGTTAACAAGAAGGCACTTGTATGGTAACCTCAAAAGAAGAGTCTAATACACTGGCGTTTACACACACAAAAAAAGCCGCCAAGAGTTGTAATAGTAGCAATTGCAGTATAGTTTGTCGACTATATTATTAAATTGAATATACCAACTAAATGTTAAATGTATTATTTTAAATGTAAATTGTATGAACTATAAAGTCAAGTACAGTATATACCTAATTAAGACTTGGGTACTGGTCAAATAATTGGCCATACAAATTAGTGTGAAGTCTGATTAGTGGTTTACCAAACCTATAACAATACATCTACTACCTAACCACCCAATACTACTATAACTTCAACCACGATTCGAATCGATAATGTTTCAACGTCTAAAAGCCTTTCAAGTAGGCGCAATCATCTGTTAGGTAGTATAGTTTTTTTTTTATTGTTTATTTTAAAAACATACGTTTTGTTTTACTTATCTTGGTGTTAAAATTAGTGAGGATCCATAATATACTTTTATTTCTATATTTATACCAGGTCATTAAAAGAATTTACTGTCTTTTCTGTTTTCTATATATTTGTAAAGGATCCAACCGTTGGTGGGTTAAGTATCAAAATCAGGAAGATAAATTTGTTGGTTTTTAAAAATCTTATTGAATTTGATTTTGTTTTATTTATTTGTGTTTTCTCACATATCTTCGATTCAATCCATAAAATGGTCCTGAAACTCTTTCAAACTCAATTTATCTTTCGTATCGCCAACATTGGTAAAGAATCTTTCAATATAATATATTACATGTTATGGTGTCAATTTCGATATAACGTTGGTATTCGAAAAATCGAAGTTAAAATATTGTTTGAAACAGCTTCCCTAGTTTTTGACATTAGTTTTATATTTTGACGATTTTAACTTCTTTTTGATTCTTTTGTGTTGAAGTTACTACAACAGAAGATATTGGGTAGGCGTATATATTCAAGTATTCTAGAATATATATGGAGGACTTGATATATAAACAAGTGTATCCTCATAGAAATCTCGATCAAAGGTCAAGACTCTGTACTAGTTAATACTAGTTTATACTAGTAAGTAATAGCACAGGAAGCATCTCCGTGCTGATTTTCCGTACTAATTAGTACTAGTGCTTATATTATTGAATACAGGTGATCCTTGAAGATATCCTCATCTTCGTTGAATTTCTTATCCTTAGTGTTGAGACGTGTCCAATATTTAAAGTTGTACCAAGTACCGACTAGCTTTTTTATTTGGTTTGTTAAGTGACTGTGTCTATTTAATTTTCAACACATCCACTTGAAAGGTACAGTCTGCTTAAAAAGAAGAAGAAAAGAAAGGGAAGTAAAAATAAAACAAAGGGTATAAGGTAAAGTAAAAGAGGTGTAGTGAGGAGGAAAGAAAGTTGGTAGATGTAAAAAGCAAAAAGACCTGCGTAGTCCGATTTGAACCGATGATCTTTACAGCACTTTGTCAATATTCCAAAGTTTGTAGCAAAACTACTTCACTATTCCATACTCAAAATATCATACAGGGTAACCTAAAATACGACGGTTTATAAACCATATTATAAAACTGAACTTAGGTTAACCAAGCTAAGCTGTTACATTATTACCTTGTGTTTTGCCCGCGGTAGTAACTTTGTCAACCTATCGGCTAATTGTTTGTCCGTAGTAACCTACTTGATTTGTATTATACCACGTTCTACTTCATCCCTTATAAAGCGTTTTTAAGAGGGATATAATAAATACGTTAGTGATATTCAGGGTTCCTAGTTAATTTAATAACTTTCTTATCATTATAATATATCGTGACTTAGATAGGAATGTTTAGCTTAATAAATAATCTCCTTATTCAAAGGGTGTTCTAAGTAACTCTTTTTACTATTATCTTTTTGATATACACAAAAAAAAATACTTTGGATCCTCGTTTGGTTATCTAGTTGACCGTATTTTTAACGATCTGAATTGTGTATTCATAGATGGAGTTTCGAGTAGCTTTATCCATCTTACAGTTGAAATCGCAATAGTTGTTTATTTGAAGTTTATGGGAATTTTTATAATGGTTTGATTTAAGGTTTATCGTGTTTTAATGCGGAAATATTAATAGGTTTTTCTTACCTACTTATAACTCATGGGTTTTGAATTGTCGAAAATATTTGATGGCGTGATTAATAAGTGTGATGTTTTGATGTTAATAATTATAATAAAAACGTGAAAGTAGTAATATAAGAAAATCAATATTCAGATTAATTTAAGACATTATATAGATGAGAGACACAATATATAATGAATATTAGTCAATTTATAATATATTAACATGATTATTAAATGGTATAGCTATGGTATGAATAAATAATTTAAAGGTAATGGGGATATAAGATGAACTTTTGTTTAGGCTTTTGACTCTAAAGTCCAAAAAGTTTTATATATATGTATTTTATGTCAAGATAACCGTATATATATCCTTAATTTTTAAAAAGACGTAACCCTTGGAGGTGCTCTACCTTTCCTAGGTCATTATACTTGAAGTGGTTTCCGATATTCATTTTAAAAGCTTTGATGGTCATTAGCTTAGGGTTTATTATATGAATGTTATTAAATTAAGTATATATAATTAATTGATAACAATATTAAACGAATACCGCGTTATAAAATCTTAAACTTTTAAATTTAAGGTTATCGAATACTTCCCTTAACTTTTTTAACCATCGTTTTAAAGCCTATTTAAGGCTATATAGGAAAGCGAATAATTGAAAGACTTGGTTGATTATAGGATTGAAGCCTACATTATTTTACAATGTTTTAAAAAGAAGTTTATAATGGCGTCTAGAATCTTCATTAACACCAGGTTTTCAAGTTTCCTATCAAGGAAAACCGAGTTAATATCGATTTGGTCGATTTCCCAGCCATAAAAAATGATGCGGGTAATGAAGATTTTCCAAGTGTAAGATTTTGCTATAGCGGCAAAGTTTTTACTATAATTAATACCATGCCTTCACTTAAACCCTCGTATTACGATTCTAAGTTCATAAATTTCGATCTAACCTTTATAATCAATATTAAGCTTAGTTACTTCTCTTATGGTTAAGGTTTGGAGATTAATTTCCCTTTTAATAGCCTTGTTGTACTAATCTAGGGGGTCAAGGTAAGTGCAATTGACTAAGGATCCCTACAAATAGTAGTCTGTGCCTAATGTTACATACTTAGTCTTTTTTATTTGTTTGACACTGCATGCCAAACTTAGATTTCTTCTCTTACACTTTCTTAACATCAATAAAATTGACTTTCCATCAATATAAACTACCTCAATCGTTGTTTCATTACTCTATTGATCACTTCCTCCTAAGCTTTCTAATAAGTCTTAAAGATCTTAAGGGATAGTAAGCTCCGTATTCCACTATAGAGAGCCTGTTTACAGTATTTTGATTCAGAGCCCTCCAATACTTCCTTTATAAATAGTTATTTCTCTTACTTACTAACTGAAAACACAAATTAGATTATATCATCGTTAATAAAAACATTTCTTTGGTATATTTTCCGGCAGGCTGTTTTTGATTTTCATTTCTGTTTGACGTATACCCATTTTTTACTTAGAGTTTGTAGTAGCCGTTATAGTGTTATAAGGGGTATTCTTTTCGATGATTTAAGTATTTTTTTTCCTATAAAAATCTTACAGAGTCCCTTAATAATTCATTCAAAAACTGTTAGTCTTAAATTACTATCAACTTTTATGGACTATTGTTTTGAGAGGTTTGGCAAGTAAACCTCATAGATGTGCCAGAACTTTGTGATATTAGAAAACTGTTATGAAAAAAGAATTGAAATTTCTCTTATTAGATTAGTTCTTTAACCGGTTACTCGTTTTCTAAATGTATTTGAATGATAATAACAGATCCAGGAGTAAATATAAACTTAACGTTGGATTTATAACCCCTATATCCCTTTATATTATCGTGAAAACCTTTCTAGGGAGTGGTATACTGGATCATACTCCTATTATTTACCGTTAAGTTAGCTATTATAACAGTTGTTCGTAATAGATAGGGCTATAAGTAATGTGGTACTTTTTCAACAACAGTTCAGATCCGTATCTTTTTTGAAATTATTTTATTAAAGCATTAAAAAATACTATTTTCTTGAGGGGTATGTAATAAAGAAAACTGGAAAGTAAATATATGGTAAATTAATATATTCCTAAATAAAAAATCACAAGTTCGTTATTTTCATCAAGGATTAAATAGTTTATAGTACACTTAATACGTTTAATAATTTTGTTTAATTTACTATACACGGATATTAGTACTTTACTAGGTGATAAAATGACCATATTGCAAACCCTAAATATATACTTAACTTTAGTAGGTATTAGGCCACAATATTCGCCTCTTAGGCTAGGAATTGTTTTCAAAAAACTGTTAAGAGTTCAGATAAATCCTCATTTTCTGGAATTCTGTAATGAAAGTTTGGGTTGTCATTGAGTGTTCTTGGAAAGCTTACAAAAAACACAAAGAAGGTCCAAACATTCCGCTTCCTAATCCTTCTTAAGGCAATCCAATAACTAAAGTGATTTCTCTACTAACTTTAGGCGGGTGTAACCAAACCTGATATATTAAAGGAAAGTATTGAAAATTTTAATAAAACCTGTAGCTATGAAGTTGTAATGAAATTTTTACGTGGCTTATATAGTAGTATAGTTGCTTGTCGTTGTAACGACTTTTTCCTTAATCAATAAGTTCACCAAAAATAAGTCACTAACTCTAATACTTAATTGATAGAGCTTTAACGAACAATCAGGTTTATAACGAATTCAGGGCAATAAAAACAACTGTAAAAGGTTAGGGGCTGTAATTGTAACCTTTATCAGATTTAACTAATATTTGTCCTATCATTTATCCTGTAAATTGAATTATATCACCCTTTATTTATAATCTGGAGTAATTTTTACCTTATTTGTTTAGATTAGATGACTTTTCCACGTGATTCAAAATGTGGCAAAATAAGCCTCAATTATTTCTTCCAAAGGCTTCAAACTAAACTTTATAAATTACAAAATAATATTTCGGTATAGAAGAAGAAGAGAAATTAATAAGATTTAATGTTAAGTTCTAATGATTTGACATTGAAAAAAGAACTTATATAGCGGTACTACCCGCTTTTGGTATGGCTTTTAACTGGTCGGTTCGGAGAAATATGGTTAAAATTGAAGCTTTTGACGTAAAAAGTGCAAACTTTCATATAAAAAGTAAATACCTTAAAACGATATTACACGTATAAAATACAGCTTTTAATTAGCTGAAATTCTCTAGAATAAGGTTTTGTAAAAGATTTTCTATAGGATACCAATTGAATTGAATATCTACCTATACAAATGAAGAAGCTAATACCATAAAATTATAGTATAGCATATAGCGGAAGTTTTTTTTATTTTACCATTATCAATTATAATAGTGTTCGGCTTTTTACCTTTCAAATTGATAATTTTACTAAAAAAGGGCTATATATTTGTAGAATTACACAATGGAAATGAACTAAATGACTGTTGTAAGAGTTGATAAGACAATTCTTAATCAATTAACTAATATATTAGTTATAGTCAATAGACTTGTTCTTTGGTTTTCTTCAAACGATTAATTTTCTCTTTGTTTCTTGATACTTGGATTCGGTTTCTAACTTCAATCATGATTTACGTAGCATTAGGGGAATTAATTTCCTCAATTTAGTTCGCATATGGATTATCGAAACTACTAAGGCGTAGTATAGGTTCATAATTGAAGAAATTAATTAATATTCTTATCTCAATAGTTCCGATAGATAAGGCTTCTTTTGGTATTTTAAAATGTTACTACAAGAGCTATGGTAAAATAGTATAAAGGGCGTGAGATATACAATTTCCCAAAATATTTTGTATCGTATATCGATATAGTGCCTTAATATATACCAATCAACTTCAAAAAGGCTTCACACGAGTTTTTGATACCAATCATAACGGTAAAAATTTTTGAAGTCATTAAAGAAGTAATTATCGCATAGGCCTCGATTCGAGTATATACAGCTTTGAAAGTCTTTATGAAACTGTAATCGATAGGTGTAAATGATTAAATATAATTTACTTCTGTGAAAACTATATTCATGTTAGTCTTGAAAATACCCCTGAAAATATTACAATAGTTATTATTAACTATATATCTTTTGATTGTTGTTAGCTATATATTTATATTTGCAAAGAATAACTTTTCAATATCTTCTAATAATTATAACTTGGGTTATTGATAGATCTTTATCGTTACAACGTAGTTAATTCGAATTACTGTGGTCGAAGTAACTGGTGCTGCTTTAAAATTGGTTAATGAGTTGTAAGTTCTAAGTTGGGCAGACCGCTAGCCAGTAGGCACACTAATCTATATGACCAAATGCTTTGTCCGGTACTCCATTTTGAAGTGTAAACCTACTGCACTTGACTTACAATCAATGCAGTCAATCCCACAAACTGTAGTCAATTTGCAATCAGTATAATCAACTAACTGTAAGTATAGTTGACTTGATTGTACTGAATTTCACTGCTATTTTAATATAGGCTCTGATAATTATCTTCTTTTCCTAGCATTAAAAAAGGGAATTTGAATGTTGCTTTTATACTCTTTTCTTCATAAAATAACTGTCTATTTTAGTAGTTTTTACTTCATTATCTGGGGATTTTCAAGGCGTTCCTCAAGCTTAGTTATCAGTTTGTCGTATAATTCGATAGCTGACTTCAATTCTTCTCATTCCGGGTAGCTTATGGTATAGATAACACTAATCTTTGTCTTCTTATCAGTAAGATTATCAGTATTAAAGGCTTGAAGTTCTTACTTAGCGCTAGCCCAACGGGTATTTCGAGCTGTCTTTCATTATTTCCTAAACAGGGTTTCAAGGTCCAAAGCCGCTAAAGTAACAAGAATATCCATAAAGCGTAAAAACAGAAGGGATAGGGATTCAGCCGAAGGATCAAAAGAACCTATAGGTTTAGAGGGATCAGAGGTACCGGAGGCAATAATAGTCCTCTATGAAGAAAGACCATCATTATTCGAACTGCTATAAAATAGTCCTCGTCATAGAAAGAGACTACATACATTTGTAAATACTAAAATAGTTCCTTAAAAGGCATCGAAAGGTCCAAAATATGAACATTTTAATTAATACAGAAAAATAAATAAAGCTAATTTATTAAAATGATAAAATAGCAGGGTACAATCGTGCTAATAATGTATTAAACTTACTATACAACAAGATATTATATAGGCTTATAGATTCTAATATTCTAGAATCTATATGGAGGACTTGATACATAATCAAGTGTATCCTTATAGAGATCTCAATCAAAGATCGTGACTCTATAGTAGTCAATACTAGTTTGTACTAGTAAGTACTAGCCCAAGTAACATCTCTGTGCTGATCCTCCGTACTAGTTAGTACTAATACTTGTACTAGTGAATACTAGTGCCCCTTGAAGATATTCTCATCTCTAGTGAATTCCTTATCTTTAGTGTTGAAACGTGTCAAGTACTTAAAGTTGCACCAGGTACTGACTGAATCTATTATTGAGTGTGCTGAGTAACTATACCTGTTTTATTTTCAATAGTTTCCCATTTTCAAACGTTGTTATCTATACGATAACGACCACATAAACCGTTTCGTCTACTAAATTTTCGTTTGCCATTATGTGTGTTGATGTCATTTATGTACAACGGGTTTATTGATGAAGGTATTTTATATGTAGTGCATTCATTCGTCGACATTGTTGTTAAGTTATATAACCGGTTATGTTATATATTTCCGGTCCTCTATAAATACATCCGTTTATTTTTCTTATACATAAACTCATTATTTATATCATCTTTTTGATCGAAATTCATTGTCCATTTTAAGGGTAATTAAATCTTTTATATTTTGACAACTTTTATGAAGAACTATTATCGATCTTAAATGTAGTTGAACCCCTCAAATTACAATAATTTTTTTTCTTGAAAATTCCAAAAACGTCTTCTGTTTTTAACTTGTTAATTTATATTCCGGTAAATCATTTAAAGTGTTGGTAGACCTTCATTTGTAAGGTAAACAACTCCAAACTATGTTTCATTAATAAAACAAGAAAATAAAACCAGTTCTAAAGTTAAATCTAGAATAATATTATTAGAGAACTAATTTGAGTCACTACTAGTTAATAGACTAGATATTTATACCCTTAAACAGTTGTAAATACCAGCCTTTATATTATTGAACAACTAGTCAGTAAATTCTACAAGTCACAAATAGTTTCCTTTTACATGGCCGTACTTATCAAACGGCTAGTGAAGTAGCTCATTTCGACTTGGATACGTAGATAGTATTCTTGACTTGTTAATATACTAACAACTATATATAAATGGCCTTACCATTACTTAAATATGTTCCATTGATCCATATATTAGATCGTGCGTTGGTTTAGGTGTTGGTTTGTGTATCGGTTCAGTCAATATTTTAATATATTTTATTATTTATTTCGATGAATGCTGTTAGGCTTTTAGAGACGTTTAGTAAAATTCTGCGCTCTAGTTAAGCTAATATAGTATAATAATCAAAAATAACTTTTCTTTCTACTTATATTATCCTTATTTAACCCAAGAAATACTCATTAGTATTAGTATGTTTTCGTCGTTTTGATATAGTCAATTCGAAGATTTAGTTGAAATAATTGAACTATTGCATTAAAAGTGTTAGTGTATTTCTTGGAAGTTTGGCCGAGTGTTTGCCAGTGTGTATACTAAGTTATATGGGAAACTGTTTGGTTTATACTTTACTGTTGGTAAGGCTTTAGAAGATGTAACATTGTCTATTCGATTGGTCGAAGTAACAGTAGTGTTGTAATGATCAAGTAATGGAAATAATTTTCTAGGTTTGGCAAACCGGTAGCCGGTCTACGAAGTAATGTATAAGGTCAATTGATTAGTTTATACCCTAGTATAAAGTAGGTGTATACTAAACTTGATATGCAGCGAATGAAGTAGGCTTATAGACAATATATTTGATTTTCAGTTGGTATAGTTAAGCTTATTGTAAGTAAAATTAACATGTTTTATTGCAGTTACTTGTTATGACCCAAGCACGTTAACGGGTGAGGAAACAGGCCAGCATGCAGCTGAGCTACCGAGAGCCTGAAGTCTAACACATCAGATTGGAAACATCTCTTTGTCAGCACCAGACTAGGCAATACTCCAGGGTTAGGGTTATCTAGATCACAAGTGCTCACTAAGCCTCAGTGAGCACCGGTGAGCCTTAGTACTGAAGATGGTATGAAGGCCATAGGATATAAGGACTCGGTCATCACCACACAGATAGTATTTCCTTCATAGCTCTTTAGTTGTCAATCTAAGTATTCAGTCTACACACCTGAATAGCCTAACGGCTAGTGATCACTCTACTGCACGGACAAACATCTTCTGATATTGCATCTTTATTACCTCTGCTATCTTACTGCTAATATAAACCTCCTGACACTTTCTATTTACTCACGGGTATTTAGTGTGATCATTACATTACTACTATTATAACCCTGACAGCTTTTTGTTTTGTTTATATATACTAGTGTAGTTAACCAATATTTTCCGGTTGTTATCAAATTATACCCTCATTAATTGGCTAGACCCCTATTAATTCCAGTTAATTTTTGTACCCAAAGTAACCCTAATTTCTTTTCAATACCTTACGGCTCCAAGTTTCGATTTTACCAATTCCCATATACAAGTCTTTCACCATAGACTTATATATATTAGTGTATCGCTACTATTAGCCGTCTTAATCCTTATGGGTAAAGTTATCTACTACCTTAATTAAATCACGTAGATTAATTGTGCTATTATTACCGCTATTACCACTAGTTATTTTAACCCACATGAGTCAATTAGATTAGTAATACCTTTAATCTAACCGTGTTTCCTCAAAAAAGTTGTTATTGTAAACTTTATTCCCCTAGTAGTCTTTTAGTTTGCCAATATCTCCTTATCCGCTAACATGTAACTTTGATTCTAAGTAACCTGTTAATGTAGCCCTCGATACATATAGTCAGCCTATTGCCGTCTATAAATCCCTTCAAAGCCTTATTTGGCGATTCCTTCGTTATAATGTTGGCAGGATTACGATTGCTATCAATTTATTGAAACTCTTTGATCCCCCTGCTTTCATAGGCTTTACAAAATACTATTATGTCGATTATCAGGCGCTTTTTACTAGTGATTCCGTGCTTTAAGAAGCATTCGAATAGGCATCTCAAGTTGCTACAGATTACCATTAGAATAAAGGGAATATTCAATTACCTGATAACAATATTAAGGGTTTTCCATAGTGTCATACCCATATCAAATCCAGCTATTATACTGTAGATCTTTAGAATCAATACACTACATGTAATTCTTTTATATTTCACGTAGGTCTAGAAAATTTGGTTGCTAGTGATATTAAACTAGTTTTACCGCCTATTTTTATCAACGAAGGTTATTAGAAAGTCGATTTATAAGGATAAATCTACGTTATTTACAAAGGAGCTATCCTTTAAAATCATCAACTTTTCCCTTAATAAGTTAATCTGGACTATATTAATCCCTTATTCCAGATTCTTTATTTACCATTCAAGCCTTTTATTTATCCGGTTAATTTTTTTATTCGTTAGGTTTTAAGTTTATAAAGTAACCGATGGGTCGTAAGAGACTTTTGAATAATATAGGGTGTCGATGTAACTATTATGAGCGCGTTATATCAAGTACTGTTAAGCTTTAGCTATGTTAGACTTATCAATTATGGACAAGTTAGCGACCTAAACCTTTTGACAAAAACCAAAGCCCGTATTAATATTGAGTATATGGATCAATAATCTGTTGAATTTAAGTTAGTTAACGTCCGTTAAAGTCGTAAATCGTTTACAATTCCAAAACTTTAAATCCTTAATCGACTGCTATTTCAATACCACAGAACTAGCCATTTGAACTAAAAATGCATGGTTAATTTTTATACCCATCAAAACAAAATCATTCTTTTATGTTAATAATGAGAATAGGTTATATATCGAAGATGTTATACTTAACTATAACTTAAATTTCGATGAATAGGTTCAAAATTGATAAATATCTTATTTAACTAGTACGTATGGTTGTTCAATGTATTTTATTACCGTCTTCAAAGGGTGCGTATTACGCAATTCTTATAGTAACTTCAACAATATAATCCGTTATATATCGTTCATTCACTACGTATATGTTTATGTTATATCGCGGCTATTAAAATTAAACTTCCTTTTAGTTTTAAATAACAAACTTGCTACTAAAGCGACCACTAAGCGTTGGTTAGTCTACTGAATCGTTAGTAACTAAGTAAGAATTCAGTAATTATCTTTATTATTATATTCTCAAACAATTAAGGGTAAAGTTTTGTACCGCTGTCCCGCGATTTTACCCTTAACCTCATATATAATCCTTGACTAACAAATCATGATATTTGGGTCGTGGAGGTTAAATTTAGCCTTGGGTACGATTAATATAATTCCTTGAGTCAAGAGACTGTTAATTTCAACCCTATTCTTTAAAAAAAAAACATTTTCCAGAGACTTTAATAATTCCTTGTACTTGGAGCTTTAATTCCAAGTTTTTGTTGTCGTTTTATTTTCTATTTACTCAAACAATATTATAAACACAACTCAGTATATATTTCTCGGTTTTGACGTTTCTCCTCTTTGGTAATCGTTTGTAACGGCAGCTTTCTATCAATTTATCGATAACATGTAAAGGAGGGTCGTATTAGATCATTAGCTTAGTTTGGAGGTTTTCATCGCTATCGTTAATCGAATTAATATGAGGCTCAACTTGTATGGTACGAAACGTTACAAAATTGTTAGTAGTTTTGATATCTATTTTAGGGTTGTTGATGCTAGGGCTTTAGACGTTGAAACATTATCGATTAGATTGGTCGAAGTAATAGTATTATTACGTGGTCAAGTAGTGGATGTATTTCTTTTAGGTTTGGCAAACCGTTAGCTGGTCTGCATAGTAATTTGTATAGCAAATTGCGTGGCGCGTGCCTTAGTATAAAGTAGGAGAATACTATACATAACTTACAGCCAATATAGTAAGCCTTCACAAAACAATACACTTAACTTACAGTTATTATAGTTAATTTTAATTACAGGACAGTTTATCTACTACATTGTAATTACTACTATTCCAATATTTGCGGCTTTTTAGTTTGTGCGCATACGCTAATATAGCTAACTAATCTTTTCCTATAGCCGTTAAATTATGCCCTCGTTAACTAGACAAACCTCTGTTGATTCCAATTAACTTCCATTTCAAATTACACTCAATTAAACGGAAGTTACCTCTAATTTCTGTTAATCACCCCACGGTATCGATGTTCGATTTTATCGATTTTTATAAAAAGTTCTTCCGTCATAAACTTATACAAGCCTTTAGTTCAAGTATGTTGATTAACCTCAACCGGATTAGTTAAACAAGTTGTTATTGTCATTACCTTAACAGTTATCCAATTCACCAATATATTCTTCACCGTTACGTAACTTAGTCCTACTGAGCAACCTATTAACGTAGCTCTTTATACGTATAGTTAGCCTATTGTTATTTATAAACTTTTCCAAGGCTTTGTTCTGTAATGATTTGATTATAGCGTTAGTGAAATTGTTTTTCCCATTGATTTATCGGAATTCCTCGATTTCCCTGCCTTTGTAGGCTTCACGATGTGCAATTACGTCGATTATGAGGTGTTTTTCGCTTATAATTTCAATCTTCGAAAGGCACTTGAACGAGTTTTTTCGAGTCTGTATAAATTACTAACTGGATATGAGGAATACTCAATTGCCTAGTAACAGTGTTAAGTTTTTTTTTACAATACCATCCTTATATCAAAGACTATCATTACATTGTAACCCTCTAACGCTAACACGTTTCGTATAATTATCTTATATTTGATAGAGGTCTAATAAATTAGGTTAATGATAATATTGAATCAATCCTACCATTTATCTTTATTAACGAGGATTCTTAGAAAATCGATTTGTAAAAATAAATCGGTATTGTTTGTCAAGAATCCATTCGTAAAAATTATTAACTTCGCCTTCGACAGGTTAATCGAAACTATATTAATCCCTCGGTCCAAGTTTTGTATTTTCTATTTAAGCCTTCATTTAGCTGGTTGAAATAGTTATTTATTAAATCCTGTATTTATGTCGTAATTTATAAGACGTAAAAAAAATCCGGTTAACATAAGGTAGCGATGTAGCTGCTACGAGTATGCTATTTTAGGTACCATTAAATCTTAGCTATGTTAGTTTGATTGATTATGGTTAAGTCAATGCCTTAGTTTTTTTTAGCGAAAGCTAAGGCCGGTATCAAAGTTAAATATACGGATTAATGATCCATTGAAGTTAAGTTAATTGTCCTCCGCTAACATAGTAATCGTATTATAGTTTTAGAACTAGGAGTTTTTAATCGTTTGTTATTTCGATGCCGTAAAGTTAACCGTTCTAATAAAAAGGGATTATGTAGATATTAATTTATACCCTTATAGCTAGTATACATAGACCAAGTGGCAGTACATTGTATTAGAAGGTGCACTACTGCAGAGTACATGATAACGTGTCACGCTATAGGCTGCACTCTTATAAGACGCAAAGTATATCAAGCATACAGCGGTCTGAAATAGGTATTTCAGAGAGCATAACAAAAGGGCCACTGCCCGGATAAGAGGTTTATAACCATTCATCTGCGGCGAGTACTATCTAGAATGCTTTTTCTTAATATATTAATCCTTCATTATAATCATACCGATCTTATAATTAATTTTTTACTATTTTTACTTTACGTGAAATAGGTAAAGATCTTATCAAGACTTATAAGTAGCTGATTAGGTCGATTACAGATAGCTAAGGGAAAAAAGGATGAACTTAAGTTAAATACTTATAACGAGATTCAATAACAGTCCTAATTTGTCTTTACGCCTTATAAAAATCATACGGAAATGTAAAATTACGCGGAAACGCCGAAAAACTCAAAATGTAACGAGACTATAAGATTTAAAGTAACTTTAAAAAGAACTACTTTAGATACGATATTTTAAATTAATTAATGCTATATTTACTAAAAAAAACCGTTACGTTAACCGTTAACTTGTATTGACGCTTTACACATACTTGGACAATGTTTAAAAAGCGTCTAATTACGTATTACACCACGTAAACTAAAATAACCAAATTTCGAAACCCTTTATTAGGACCCGTCCGACCTGAACTCGATATTTAAGCCGTTTACAAAATAAAGAAACGGTTATAAATACAGCATTCGAAACTTTTACGAAAACCAAAAGCAGCTACGAACGAAACACCTAAACCGCTCGCTTTAACAAGAACGGTTACAATATAATAATCCGGACCGCTCGCTAAATATGACCCAGGACCTATACACCAGATCATACAATATACTTTTCCACGCCCACATTTATTTTCCTCCTTTATCTTACGATTCGCGTTATTCTTCGTTCTAAATTCGCCCTATATATTCTAAATTCAACTCTTACAAAGTTGTACTTTTACTAATTACTTAATTAGTATAACGGCACTAAACGTGAATAAAACTAATTTAAAAATCCCAATTAATTTGTAGTAACGTTTTTTTTACGTATAGATAGAGATTCATTTATATTAGTAAAAGTTAGTAGTTTTAATTCAACCGTTTTATTTATCTCATTTACTTTATATTTGCTGTTCATAAACCGAACCACCCCGAACTTTAAAATTTAGACGTACTTGAATCCAATTACAACGCGAAATGACCAATTTGAACCACTTTAAGTTTTATATGTACATACAAAATACTCAACTTAAATACACGATGGCTTTACTAATAACTAATCTGGTAAAGGCTAACGAATATACGAAGTACCTCTTTACCTACACATTGTTTCGCAGCAATATTCTGAAGTACTTGGATCTTATCCTATAGGATAATGAAATCGTAATACTAAAAAAGAATTTACACCCTGATACAGAAAATACGTATATAATTAACATGATCTTTACCTACTATAACAGCGAAATCAAAAGATACGACTAATTAGATAATATTAGAAAAATATTTACAGACTGGACGTTGAATATATAGCGTATAATCGATAATAAGATTTTAAAAATATTACGAAAACAATTACGAAGTAAAGGTATTCATATGACCTATGGAAATAATAGTAGAATTATAAAAGACCAGTTAATAATAGCCTAATTTATACAAATACCAAAGTAAATGAGCGATAACATGATAAAAGTGAAATTTATAAAGGGATACTAATTAAAGAAATATTAGAAACGCTTATTTAAGACAACAGGCTGACAATAAGAAAAGTCACCGCAAATTATGATAAAGAGTTTGAAAAGGCTGAACGCTCACCACAAAGTAGAAACAAGGTTAGAGGAATTAACAGAAGAAGAGAAAGCACTGTAACGATTATCTACAACGAAGGTTGAATACGAACCCTTCCCGAAACGTAAAATCGAATCGAAACCACAACAAGACCGCGTTATTCATGCTCTAAATAACCACCTTAGGTAAATGAAAAACGGCTTGAACAAAGAAAACGCCTCACTTTCAAATATAATAATCGGTGCGAAACGTTGATACGTACCTTATAGATTAATACCTATCAACCACGACTACTATCATGATCTTTCACCATACCGCTTTTCTATTAATAAAAAAACCATATAAAGCTTACCAACTTCGCTAAAATTTAAAATAAGAACGAAAACTATAACGGTAAATTATGCGATATATTGGATAATAAGATACGTATTATGCTTAATACGTATAAAAGATTAAATATCGAACCGTTTTAATTTCATATTATCTTACCCGGTATACTATTCAGGTAAGATAAAAAGTGGTATATATAATATTTAACATAGGTAGATATATTGATAAAGTTGTAATGATCTCACTAAATACCTGTGAGTATATAGAAGGTGTCATAGGGTTTATGTTATCGAAAAGATCGCAGAGGTACTGAGTGAACAATATCGCAACCGTGTAAGTAATAATCAAAAGCCGTGAGGCTATTCAGAATATACTGAGACTGAATACTTAAATCGAAAACTGAAGAGCTATGAAGGAAATACTATCTATATTGTTATGAACGTATCCTTATATATCTGTGCCTTCATATCGTCTTCAGTACTAGATCCCTTAAATTAGTGTTAAGCCCGCTGATCCTAGATCACTTGGATCAGTACTGATCCCACTGATCCTAATCACATGATTAGCTTAGTCATTTCCCTACTGACAAAGGAGAGGTGTTCCCCCCCTAATGTGTTGGACTTCAGGCTTTAAGTGGCTCAGCTGCATGCTGGCTTACTTCCTGACTCGCCATTATGCTTGGGTTGTAACAAAAGTATTATAACCGCCTAAAATTACATTGGTTGATGAAAATCAATTATAAACTTTACGATAAGAAATGAAATAATATAACCTAGAAATCCGTGAAAACCCAACAGGAAAACGCAGATAAAAACCTACAGGAGGTTTTTACCGTCCTATTAGCTAAGTTCCAGAAATTTCAAACATCCTCTAAACCTTAAAACAAAGGAAACAAATTACTTTTTTGAGTAGCAACAAAAATATACCGTTAAAACCTAGATTTCAACCTTATAATATTTAAAATAGAAAAAGACCTAAACGCATTTTATACGAGTTTTAAAATATCGTTTAAAATCTTTATATGCCGACAGGCCAGTTTCGAATCAGAATTTGTAGCCGATAAGTCTAAAGGCAAGACCAAATTACCGAAGCAGACATCATCGAGATTATCCACCACGTTTGGAATAGAAAATTCAAAGTATATACAAAACAAAGTAAACGCCTCAAATACAATTAACAAAAAAAAGGTATTAAGAAGGTAGCCTTAAAGACAAAGTGAAAGGCATTTATAATGGAAGAAGATTTTGAGGCTGGGAAAAAAACGTACCACGACTATAATAATATATACGAAAAAGTATACTAAGTCCTGCAAGCTTATAAAAACGTTATATCGTATACGGTGAAATAGGTTGTTAATTTACTAACCACTCCGCTTACAAATAAATTTGGATTAAACGAGAAATTTAAGCCGATTACGTACTTAAAGACCGGATAGAAACCAATTATACAATGTACGTAACCTAATATGAAAGCGTAGATAATAAGTTTAACATTTATCCTTACGAATATACCTCTGGAAAAGAAGACTTTAAAGGTAATAATACTTACTCAATAGTATAATACGATAAAACCGCTTAACGCATTTTTACAGTCCTATAAGACATCTCTTTCTCATATATTACAGGCCTGGATTGCGTAAACAGAGTGTTCAACACTCACATAACGTTGTAATTCACGTTTTTTTGAACAAATACGATAACCATTTTTAGGAAATTATACCTCATGCCAATGTAACCGAAATCTTAACAATCGGAAAACGATAATTCGACGTATTTACAACGAAGTTTCCGAAATTTTAGTTAAACCGAATAGGAAAATACCAAAAGGTTTTATTTAATAAAAGCAAAACATTATTATTCGGGACGGTCGTTATAAACACGCGATTTGAACCGGTCAAATTTTACGTAATAGACTTGAAAATACCATTCCTTCTTTTATGAGCTAATATAAATAAGTTTGAAATTAAGGTTCGGAATACAACCTATCAACTTATCTGCATTTCAGATAACGTATCCGTACCACTTCGGCTTAAGTTCGGCTATTTCTAGTTTTTCCCCGAAGTACGTATAATGAAGGTTATTTACTTAACGTAACCGGAAATACGAATATTACACCAATGATTCAAATACCTGGTTACAAAACGACTTTTACGCTGACTTTACGTGGCAAACTATACAGATATTGAAAAAGACGTACTTAAAGCTATTGTAAAGTTTTTCAATAAATACTAGCTATACTTATAAGTACTACGACGGTTGAAATTCCGCTTTTAAAACGTTATAAACTTTAACTACGAGATAATTGTTAACTGGTTCTTTACTCCCTCAATATAGGAATATTATTTTAAGTCGTTAAATTTATACGGAGCGATTCTGCTACAAACTTTTAAGACGTTTTAATTAACTACTAATTAAAGGTTTACCTAAAGCCCCTGGATTGAATTATATACAACGTACGGCCTTTAAATTTACTGAATACCGGATTAAGGCTAAGATGACCAGTTACGAGTATAAGTAAATTTTTGTAAAAGCTCTATAAGGTATTGAAAAATATAAGCGATATTACGAATCGCTTCAAAAAGCGTATATAGTGTTGTCTAAGGAATTGAAAGATATGAGTTTTAAGGAATTTATCGTTTCAATGGCGGTTAGCGCCGTCAATAACACCTCTGGCCTAAGTGGGTTTATCTCTATACTTTTCATTTTTGGTATTTAACTAAGAATTTATACATACTTCACAATATTACCAATTATGGTATAGAAAGCGAATGCTATGGCAAAGGCTATAGAATCATTGCGTTTCTTACAGGCTAAAAACAATTTGTCTAAAATTTTAATTATAAATAATGGCCTATGCGAAACTAGCGTTTTTAACCTACCGTTATGATATTAGGTCCTGGTTTGGAAAACTAAGAACTAATAAACTAATTTTTGGAAAATGAACTGGATTAAAGACCATAATGTATTCGTCAATTTATGAAACTATACAATATCATTTCATTAAATAATAATACGAAAACATAAAAGAAAGATGAAAAGAAGCGGCCCGGAACTGTAATGCGAATAAAACCGCTAACAAAATACCACTAAAACAAAGAATTCAATCCGTTTTTAGTTTTAGCTTACCCCCCGAATTACGTATCCAGCCCGTTTTTACTAAACGAAAGCGGTCCGCTTATACTCACCTTACTAATACCTTGCCACCAGGGCCGCACCTTTAGTTCTAAAATTCAAAAACGCTCTGGAACCTTTACTACAGGTACCTTTATTACTCAAAAAGAAAAAGAAAACCGCGAACTTAGCTTACAGCTCCGTTACAATGGTATTATTACTTCTTTAAATGCCCCATTCGAGTAATCCACCTAAATGAAAATTTCTGCCCTAATTAATTAAGGCGTATTTCGCTTTAAACGATTTTATCTAACGATTCACGGCGCTTATATAATTTTTCAATTTGGCTTATTTACGAAGTTAACAATAAAACCAGAACAACTTATAAAATAACCCGCTTAATTATTTAAGATTATAACGACAATGAATAGAAAAATATTATAACCTAACTACCTACCTTATAATAAGTCAGTAACCGCTTGATTTTTACGTTCTTGCTCATCTTGAACACACCGTATAGCTTATATATCGAATTCTAAAACATAACGAAGATATAAAATTAATTTAGGAATAGCTTAAACGATATATTTATTTTGATATACCAATTTCTTCTTTAAAAAAATACCACCTACCTAAAACAATTATACGTATTATTAAACCATTTTACGGCCTATCTAAAACTGGTCTTTACTAGTATAATACCTATTAAAGGCATTATAATAAACGGCTCGAAATAACCAATTCGATTTTCGACCTATAATTATTAGTATTAAAAGTCCGCTTTAAAGGCTTTACACTAATAGGTATATAAACGGACGATATATTAACGTTATATAACGCCATATTTTCCGTACCTAAAAAAAAAAACTTTTAAAAGCCGGCTTAAAATCAAAACCTTAAACGTACCTAATGGAAGACCATATAATCGATTTCAATGGCGTTACTATGACTTTCCGGAACGGCGTTGAAGGCTTTATGTAAAAAAGGATGTTGAATAAAGTTACCCTTATCGTTTTAAATAACGTAAAATAGGCCTACGAATATAGGTGTTAACGTGTATATAGCGTTTAAATTACTTTTATAATGTAACCAAAAGGGTCATTGAACCTTTTAGTCGCTGCCTAATGATAAGCCGCCGCGTCGGACAATATATAGAAAGCGCTAAATAAGCGGTTTTTATAGCAAATACATAATTTAAAGCGCGTTTTACAATTTATGCCGTTAAATATGCGTATTACAAAGTTATCGGATTTTACTAATGGCTTCTTCGTTAATAATAACGACTGTAATTCGCAAATAGGCTTTGTCTTAATCCTCGGTAACAAAATACCGGCCTAAAATGACTTCACATTCGTAAAAATATTATCTATTAAAGCTTTACCAAATATAAAAGGGTCATAAAAAATGTCCTCACCTCGGAAATCTATAGTATAGCTAAAGAGTTCGATTCGGATATTAATATAGCAATAACGGTTCGGATAATTATTTCTAACCTTAATTTACGCCCTATCCCTTTTATTATATATATTCAATCCCTTTCTTTTTATGAATATCTATTAAAATTAGGTGTTACGAACGAAAAGCGTTTGATAGTAGATATTATAATTTTACGCGAGTAATACGAACATCGGGAAATTGAGGAAATAAGATAAATTGATGGAAAATCTAACCTCACGAACGCTATAACGAAGGTTACCCTAAACGAAGCACTGAAAATACTAATATCGATAAGTATACTGTTCATTAAGGTTGTTAAAAAGGGTTTACGACCTTAATAGGTTATTAAACCACTTACTACCGATTGTAAACCGTCTGAAATCCGCTATCCACGTCGATTCCCAATTTGTATTACAGTATAAAACTTACATTCGAAACGTTATTATAATTTTTCCGTTATTTGGATCTGTTATTTTACTCTGTTTTTAATATATTATTATACTCTATCATACGATTTTGACCACACTTTATTCTTTTACTACTTCTTTTTTTCTTTTTTTCTTTCAGCTTAAACTTATGACTTCACACTGTTTCTAACGTATTGCCTCTCTTTGTTTTATATACTTCAGGTTACATTTATCACTTACAAGCGATTTTTTTAAGATAAGAAATGACATTAATATAACCGGGCGAGCCGGCCCAATGATAAGGGGTAGTTAGTCACTGCCAAAAGGAAAGAGAGAAAACGACGCCATCGCGTCCCTTCCATCCTCCTCGTTACCCTCTACCTTTGTATTGGCGTTACCGCCATTACTGCTATCGACGCTATAAGCGTTAGTAAAAATATGACACTATGTTTTAGGTCATATACCCTTGGGTAAAGGCTTAAGGGTGTTTTTACCCTACTTACGACAACGCGCGATAATTTCGTCAAAGTCACCTACGTAATATATTCGTAGGCCCCATTTTCAGAAGGCAATAACGGCCGCCGACTCCTTGGTCCACCGGTTAGCGCATACTACTAATTAGTTTCGGTTTATGTTTGTTATTTACGACCGCGGTTATTTTTTTGAAACCCTCTGGATATTATTTTTTTGAAGAAGAAAATTTTTGAAAATAGGTTAAAATTTACTATAAAGCCGGCTAACGTGTAACACGGCCTCGGCCTACGGCCCTAAAACCAATTGAATGGGGGTATATCCGTTATTAATCCGTTCGTAACGGAAACAACAGTCCGAACGAACCCCGCTTTAATAGTAATCGTTAACGGACTTTCCCATAGCTGCGGATGCGATATATGGTACGTAAGGCGTATCTATTAACGGCCCGAAATTACAAACTCAGGTACGCTTATTTAACGTTTTACACGTTAAAAAGGCCTCGCGGTGCACCTTAACGATACGGATTTCGAGGTGACGAAGTAGGTCCGCCTCGTATTCTTTATTTAAAAGGATATTAAAGGTATTAAACAAGTGGATTTAAGGTATACAAACCCTAACGTAAATACGCTAGGTTATTATTACAGCGTAAAGAAACCTTTGCGAGTAAAGTGGTTTTCACTCGCGAGGAAAGGGCAAGGTTTATAACCTTGAAAAGCCCTCCATTCCTCCCCTTAAAAGCTGGGGAAGGGGGAGGGTAAATGTGGAAAGGGGGGGATAATGACGGCGGCGGAAGACGTGGTGGCAGCGGCGGCAGAGGAAGGCGAGGCTGAGGCGGCGGTGGCGGAGCTTAACGGGGCCAAAGAGGTAACAGCGGCGGGCGGGGTAGCAACGATAGATAAGATTATACCCGATAAGGGTAAGCTGTTAGCGGTGGTGATAGCTGCTGCGGCGTCGGCAATGCGGCGACGCTTTCGCGTCAAATAGAGCCTAGTTCTTCTGTTTTTACGCAGTATTTATTTAAAGGAAAGGTTAGTATATGAGTATTGGTTGAGTAACTTATCTATTGAAAAGGCTTGATTTAATTAATCAAAATTAAGGTTCAATTAAAAAAAAAACTTATATTCGCCTTTACTACATTCTTTTAGAAAAAATATGTAAACTGATAACGATATATCTTTTTATATTAACTCAGTACACAGTGACGTGATTACCCCTAAATAATTTCCCCTTATAATACCTACGTAATCACTCTTGTCGGAATAACAAAAAGCATTATTATCAATTATATCGTAACCAGTTAATTACATTAAATAGATCTTCATTACAATTACCACCGCGGGTAAAATTTCCTAATTCAAACCTTTACAATCGTTACTATAATTATATTATTATTATAAGGCTATATATAAGGAATAGTTATAATTAAACTTTCGTTACTCAAAAATAGGTATATTAAGAAAAAAAAGAAAAGATTACTTATATGGATATTACTATTTACCCTCATAGCTAGTATACATAGGTTAAATGAAAGTCTACTGTATTAACAGGTTTACTTCTGTAAAGTGTACGATAACATGTCACGATATAGGCTACACTCTTGCAAAACGTAAAGTGCATCAAACGTGGAGCGGTCTAGAATAGGTATTCCAAAGCGCATTGCAAAAGGGTTACTTCCCAGATAAGGGGTTTATAACCTCCCATCTGCGGCGTGCACTCTCTGGAATGCTTCTTCTTGACAAATCTATCTTTAACCACAACAATAACAATCTTATGATTAGTCTTCTACTCATTTTATTTCACGTGAAATAGGTAGAGACCTTACCATCAGTTTCGTTCATTTATATACCTATTGGGCCAAAGACTTTCTCTTAAGTCACTAATAAGTACGAATCTTATATTAAAGATTTTATACCAAGTCATAATTTGCAATACGATTAATAGGTCAGGAATTAATAAAAGCCTGTTTTAGATCGTCCGTATAGTAGCTTAATACATCATATTACCGTTCCTCAAAGGTAGAAAACACGTAATTCTTGTAGTAATTTCAATATTATAATATATTATAAATCTATTACTAATTACGTGTAAGATTACTTTCTGTATAAGCTATTAAGCATAAACTTACCTTTAGTTTTAGCTAGTAAACTTGCTACTAGAGCAACTACCATACCTTGGCTGATTTTTTAAATCGTAATATTTGTGTTTTCAAGGTTAAATTCGGTTTTCGGTATAAATTGTACGATCCCTTGGGTTAATAAGCCGTTAATCTCGAACTTGTATCTTTTTTCAACAGGTTTTCCGGAAGTCTTAATAATACTTTGTGTTCGAAGCTTTAGTATGAAGTCTTCGTTATCCTTTTTTTTCTTACTTACCTAAGTAATATTATAGATATAGCCCGATATATATTCCTCCTTTTTTATATTCCTTCTTTCCTAAAGTTTTCCGTGCCGGCTTCGTTTTATTTATTTGTCGATAACAGGTAAATGAGGTTCATATTATCTCGGTCGTTTTGCTTAAGAGTTTTTATCGTCGGTTACCCTGGCGTAAAGCTTGACCTGGGTAATACAAAAAGTTATGGAGCCGTTAGTAATTTTAACAACTACACTCATGTTCGTGATACTTCGAATTTTATATAGGCCGTTCTATTTGCCTTACATTCTAATACCATAAAACCAGCCGTTTTAACGAAAAAGATATCATCAATCTATATACACATTAGGTGAAAGTTTTCCCCTTATATTACCAATAAATACGGGTCGTATATAAAGAGACTAAGGCTGGAGCTATCGCTCAAGGCGGTCGGATTCTGTCTATAAACCTCGATGAATAAGAAAAAGAAGAAAAGTCTCTGTTAGGGAGTAGCTATGGAGCTAAGATGTTGTAACCCTTTCTCCAGTTATGTGATGTGTGGTGGCGTGTCTTTAAGCGGCTTCCTCTCTGCTTTAGAGCATCTTAGGAGCGTGTAGAACTACCAAGGTTGAATCTTTGGTAACACTAGCTAGGTATTAGCCTGTAATATTACCATTAAAGATAGCCTTGTCGTTCTTTCCCCCGTCGTTTTGTTTGTTGTGTATAATATTATTGTATAAGACTCCGTAAGCATAAGGAAGATATGCGCGCCTTTTAGAATATTATGGTTCAGTATGAAAGGCATTGGTCCAACGTTACGTAGAAAGTGCTTCAACGCCTCCATTTCCCCCCACCCTCCCTATAAATAATCTCTAAAGTCCCAATTACAAAAGATAAAACTTTTTCCTTTTTTAAACTTTTAATCTTTTCGTGTAACTTTAATACCTATAGCTATTAGTATAGCATTTATCTGTTTTATATTCTTAATACTTCTTATAGCTTTCTTTATAACGTTATAATAAATCCTAAATTTGCTGTCGAGGTAGACAAAGTTATTAAAAATATGTGTTATATACTTTAGGGTTACTTAGTCCTTGTTAACAAGCATGAAGTTTCCTAAGTTAAGGGTTATCTATATATATCCTAACGGGATTCGCGAATAAACATATTTTGAATACGTTCATGAAATAGCGTATAATTTTTAAAAAAATTGTTAAGAAACTAAGGGTCATTAGTTCCAATAGCTAAGAGGGAGTAATTAATGAGTGGCTAAATACTGGAGCCCGGTGCCACCTTTATTTCGTTGGGGTTATGAGTCGTAGTTTTGGTTATACGTATACATCGCTAGATCTAAACCCTAATATAAACGAGGTTATTAAGGAGTTATTGAAAACGTATTTGGCGTTTGACTTTTAAAACCGAAGTAAGTTTACGTTTTATAAGCCGTTCCGTAGGTGTTAACGAGCGGTAAAAAAGCGTATAAACTTAGGTAATCGCCGTTAAAAAGGTTATAAAAGTCCGTCGCGTTACGTAACATAAGGTTAATACCTGAGGCGGAGGGGGGGTTTGTCTTTGTTACTCTTGTACGGTTTGTGGGCTTACGGGCTATATAGTTAATAAACGAGAAAGGTAGTATTGAGATAAGTTCCTTATAGTTAGATAAGAACGTAGAGGACGTAGTTAATGAGTAGTTAGGAAGCGTTATTATAATTAATATAAAAGTTTATTAAAGTTTCGGAATGTATTAATACCAAATTGGATTGTAGGGATATTAAACTAAGTTAGTTTATTAAAATAGGTAAGAAAAATTTAGGTAAAGACTTAAATCAGAATTTTGAGGATATGTCTAAATAGTCTTAGTTATAGTAGTTTGTTTTTCGTTTTTATTAATATTGATATATTGATTTAATATCCCCTTATCAATGGCTTATATATCGTTGCATTTGGTAAAGTAAAATGAAAAATTTATGTCTGATTATTGGCTAAGCGTAAAGGTCTATTGTCATATTCAATTAGTTCATAACTCGATTTAAAGATATCGAATACTACGGTATTGAAAAATTTAAAAGTGGCTTTTAAGTTAGGTATATATAATTAATCTGTTTAATTTAAACTTATCATTTTAATTAATTATAAAGTCAGGTACGTCCGACTTAAAGTTTGTTACGGGCGCGTGATATATTTTTAATTTGGTATTTCGGTATTACTTTATCATCGTTGTTTTCAGTAATTATAATTTACGGTTAAAAATTTCAAATTTATTAGTTTAAAACCGAATTCAAAACGACTCGAACGAGTTAATTTAAATAAAATCAAAGATGTTTTTTACCTAGTATATCAAGTTTTATAATGTGGGATTCGATTATACGCGTTACCTAGTACTTATCGTAAAATTAGTTTAACTTTTCTTAAAAATTAAACGTTTTCGTCGATTCAGAAACGTTTCGAAGGGGAATGCCGTTTATTAATAGCTTTTTTATACGTTATTACATAACTTCTATTACAACTTACGAGAATTCTGTAACTTTGCGGATTTATTAAATATAGGTTTAAACCTTTACGCGTACTGTAGTAGTAAAAACAAAAAAACATTATACCAGTTATATAAAATTTACGTAATAACTATAGGTTATAAAAAACGGGTTAATACCGACAGTCATTATATTTATATTATTTAGTACCAGTTTATAATTAGGTAATAAGCGACTTTAATTGAATTAAGTATAAACGACGAATAAATGTAAATATGTAAGGACCTTTCAATTTACAAGTTCGGTTACGCCGTTAGTTTTGGGGTAAAAACGGTGTTTCGGCGTTATTCTACGTTAATTTGGTCGTAAAGTCGTTTTTAAAAATTATTAGTATAATTTAAAAAAACAATCGTTAATAAGCATATATGGGAAATTATAAAATCGTTAACGATAATTAAAAAACCGCTTCGTATAAGCCTCGAAGTTTATAGTAGTTATAGCCTCGAGGGTAACGGCTTTACCTAAACGGTTTATAATAACTATAAGGTAACATGGGTTACCCGCGTGTTTCTAAGATAAGTCGACTATAAAGTTGATGGTAAATTCGTTTTGAAGTCGTTTGGAAATTAAGAGGCGTTTAAAAAGCCATTTTCGACGGTATTTCTAATAGGTTATACGGTTATAAACGTTGTAGTTACGATAGAATCAACGAGCTATATGATATAAGTCTAATTGAACATATGTTTTGGAAAAAATAGCGATAGTAACGTTGCGGTTTAGGTAGCCAGTAAAAAGCGAATCGTAGGTAACTTAAATTAACGCGGTAATAAACGGTTTGTAAGTAGTTATTTAAATACGATCGCAAAACCTTGAAATTTTATCGTCGTTTACTAAATATTTCGAAATTAAAACATTTTACTTACGGTCATCGTTAGTGCGAATATCTGTTAAAAATAGAGGTTATTTATATATATCATATGTTTTAAACGAGGGTAGGTGATTTCGTGTATAATAACAACGTTTTAATAATTTTAGAAGTTGATATTAGTAAAAGGTTTGCGGCTTTTCAAAGTCAATTCGCCGACAACGGTTAACTAGAAGACATACGCACGTGGAAGCGGTTCGAAAGTAAACTATTTAGGACGTAATAACTGGAGTTTTCAGCTTAAGTAACGTAGGTTCTAAATGATTTTAGGAATATTTTAATTTCGTCGTAATAATGTATTGGATTACGCGTGATTTATTTCTTTATTATATATTAATCGAAAATGAAGTTACCAAAAGCGTTTAAATTAGCGGATTTGTTTTTCGGAAAACTGTTGTATCGTCATCAAGTATTTAAAGTTTTTATAATCCGATAGGATAGTAAACTGGCGCGTTGTATATTGAAGCTCCGCGTTTCATGTTTTTAAGCAGCTTATAATTTCGAATAGCTCTTTGGCGTGGATTTTATAATTGTATTCGACGGGAGATAAGCGATGTGGGTAATACGTTATTAGGCGTAGGTTACCGTGGTCGTTACGTTAAATAAGGCAGCTTTTTAAGCCTTAATTAAAACAGTCGGTTTCGAAAAAGATATTGCGGTTAAGATTATATTAGGAGAATACGGGTTCGGAAAAACAGTTGAATTTTAGTCGTTCGAAAACAGTTTTTTCTTTAATCCCCTAACGAAATAAAATACCTTTACAGGTTAACCGAAATAATAATTCGATAATTGTTGAGTAATCGTAAATAAAATAACGATAAAAATTTACGGATTTGAAAAAGCCTCGTATTCCTAAAACTGTCGTAAAAGCCGCTTATTTTTGGATAACACGTAGTTTTTTTTGGGTTTTTACGGATGCTAACGTTAACTTCGATAACGACTCCAAAGTATTTGATTTTTCAAACGCTGAACTCGTATTTGAAAATATTTAGGTTAAATCTCACGGTATTTAGGGCGTTGAGAATTTATTTAACCTTAGTTATATAATTGTTAAAGGTACCGTTGAAGTAAACGAGGACGTCTTTAAAATAAACAAAATGAAGAATATCGAGGAAAACGCAATATAAATTATTAATATACTGTTGGAAGGTAACGTGGGTATGAAAAAGACCGAAAAGAGTAATAAATTACTTAAAAATTCCGAAACATATACGACATAAAATTTTCCATTTATCTACCTCCTTAATACTGAGTTTATGAACATTAGTTTTAATATTTAATTCAGTAAACCATTTCATTTACGAAATATTCACGAATTTCTTTCTTACAAAAAGGAGTGGGTAACAATTTATCTTCATAATAATATTAAATCGGGGGTAATTGATATAAAATCGTAACCTTCCTTTAAATTTTTTAATGAAAAGTATTAAAACGCCCATTAAAAGGTTTTTTACTCGAATATAACATTGATCAAGCAATTCGATCAATGTTTTACGTAATATAAAGAGGGCTTTACACGATATATCGTATAAAGGGCTTTACGGTACTTTTAAAAATTATCTCTAGTTATCGGTAGGAAAAACGATTTCGTAATTCATTTTAAAGTGGTAAAGGGGTAATTTATTATAGTGATCACACTTAATACCCGTGAGTGAATAGAAGGTGTCAGGAGATTTATGTTAGCAGTAAGGTAGCAGAGGTAACAAAGGTGCAATATCAAGAAGATGTTTGTTCGTGCTGTAGAATGATTACTCGCCGTTAGGCTATTTAGGTTTGTAGACTGAATACTTAGATTGACAACTGAAGAGCTATGAAGGAAATACTATCTGAGTAGTGATGACCGTGTTCTTATATATCCGTGCCTTCATACCGTCTTCAGTACTAGACCGCTAGAGTCGCTGTCAGTCCTATCGGTCCTGTATAATCGACTGGACCGCTGTCGGTTCCATCGGTCCTTCCCTGTCCGTGGTTGCTGACATAAGAGAAGTTCCCCGCTTGATGCTAGACTTAAGGTTTTCTAGTGGCGCAGTGTTGCATACTGGCCTGCTTCCTGGCCCAACCTCTGTCTAGGTTATAACATTTATCACCGAGGGATTTATCAAATAAAGGCGTAAATTCCTTAAGATTAGCGGGAAGTTTATCTTAAATCAAGATAAGTAGTTTCGTAGCGAATATTTTGTTAATATTTTCGAGGAAAATGGCGATGAGTTACGTAGTAACGATTCGGTTTTTACGGATTTTTCGTAAAATAACGTAAAATACGGCGGCGTTAACCCTTTTTGGCATTTTATCAACGGGCGTAAACTTTCGTTTTTAAAAACGATAGTTACCGGATTATTTCAAAAGTAATATATATTTTGCGACGTCGTAAATAACTGATTAATAACTTATTTAAGACTTACCTAAAATAACATTGTATTATACAAGAAAAACTATATAGGTTTATATCCGATAACGGTATTTATCGAGGTTAACGTTCAAAAAGGTTATAAAGGAAATAAGTCGTAGGTGAAACCCGAACATGTATAACATAGTTTTACCGAGTTGTCGTAAGGAAATAGGAAAACGCGATTATTTTAAACGGTTAATAAGTTTCTTATTTGTAAAGTTATAATATTTATAACCTATATTTATTAAAACGTAGATAAAACAAATAAAATTGTAAAGTAAAGTTAGTATAAACGGAAAGTTATTTAAAAATTTGGACGAAGCCGTTAAGTTAAATTCAAGTTTTATTAACTTTTATACACTATTATATATAGAAGATACGCTTTTCCCTTTTCGAAGTCAATAAAGTTTTCGGCTGAAATGAAATGGATTTTTATAGTAGCTTTAACGTTAGAGCCGCTCGGGTGTTACGCTGGGTTTTATAAGTATATACGAATTGGGTAGCTATCCGCGTTGTAATATAAATATAACCCGAAGTCCTTACGACGGGAAAGTTTCGCGGGGTTTAACTAAGTGGCGCGTCGCTTAAAAGCAGCTTGGAAAACGTTTACATCGGTTATAATAATATCGCCCTAACTATTTCGAACGGGCGCATTATCGATGTTATTTCTATTATAAAAGGCGCCTCCGGTAATAATAGTATTAGTGCTGTCGTAACGAGTGTAAAGATTATAAAGGTGCCCGTTGATAAGTTAAACACGAACTACCTATTCATCATTATCTAGAATAACGTATGAATAAGTATATTATTAATAACTGCTTTTAAAATAACGAATTTAACGGAGAATATATAGGTTATACTGCCAACTTCCGCGAGTAAAGCTTTCCAAACGTTAAAAGAAATGTAAAATCGGTTATGAGTTTTTTGCTTTATATTTTGAAATTAAGTAATGGCTATTTTTACTACATTAAGGTCGTAATAGTAAACGTGAAGTATAGTTATAAAAGCGTTGAGGTTGTTAATATCATCGTCGTTTTCGTAGGCGTAATACTTTCTTATAACGGTTTTCGTAAAGCTTTTAGCTATCAAAAAATAACGTAAAAGCTTTTTTTATACCGATAAATTTCTGGTTTCGACGTAATTTACGTATTATCATCGCTTTTTATACCGAAAATCGTGACTTAATATCGGAAAATTTAACCGACTATTTAAGAGGTTTACGTTCAAGTTGTTAATATTCCTTTATTTCAAATATAAAACGTATTTCTAAACGGTTTAGTTCTGTTCGATAAGTTTTATACGTAAAACGTCGGTATAGTTTTTGTATTAAGTCGTAAGGTAATAGTATCAGGCTGTTAAGTCGCTTTGGAGCTGCCTTTTAACGCGCTTATTAAGGAATTTCTCTAAAGCCTGGGGGTTCAGATTCGGTGGATCGGAGGATGAAGACATAGCTTTTTGTTATAACTGTTAAGAAATAGCTAAGACACCATCAGAAAAAGAATCGAGGTTTATATGTAAAGGGACTAAGGCCTAAGCTATCGTTTAAGGTGGTCGGATTTTGTCTATAAACTCTGATGAAAAAAGAAAAAAAAAGGTCCCTGTTAGGGAGCGGCTATGGAGCTAAGATGGTACAACTCTTTCCCCAGTTATGTGACGTGTGGTGGCGTATCTTTAAAAGGCTTCCTCTCTGCTTTAGAGCATCGCAGGAGCGTGTAGAACTACCAGGGTTAGATCCCTGGTAACACTAGCCAGACACTAGCCTATAACATCGTATATTAAAACTTTATACTTAGTTATAATTTAAAACGTATGTAGTAAGTTAAAAACCAATAAACGCCTATTTTAACAAGTTTATATTAAGGCTTAATACATCGTATTACCGTTCCTAAAAAGTAGAAAACACATAGTTTCTGTGGTAACTCTAGTAAAACGATCCTCTATAGGTTGATTATTGATTTTATATATATTTACGTTATCCTTCGGCTATGAAGTATAAACTTGCCTTTAATTTTTTCCAGAAAATTTTCTGTAAAATTGGTTAATAAACGTTACCTAATCTTTTAATCTATTAGTAATTACGTAAATATTTAGTCTTCGCCTTTGTTAGAGTATCTTTAAATGATTAGATATAAATTTTCGTACGGTTTCCCTATAGTTTTATCTTTAATTTCGTTGATTATCCTCAATTTGAAAATAGTGATATTTATGTATTAAAGGTTATAATCGGCTTTGGGTACGAATTATACGATTCTTCGAGTTAATAGGCTGTTAATCTCGACCTTATCGCTTTTATTAAAGGGTTTGCCGAATATTTTAATAATACCTTGTACTCGAAGCTTTAATATCAAACATTCTTTATTCTTTTCTTTCCCATTTACCCAAGCAATATAATAAATACGAACCGGTATATATTCTTTCTCTTCAACATTCTTTTTCCCCCAAGGTTATTTACATGGAAGGCGTTTTATCGGCTTATTAATAATAAGTAAAAGGGTCTCGTATTAGCTTAGTTGTTTGGCTTAACGGTTTTCATCGTTAATAGCAACAATATAAAACTTAACTTAAGTGGTACAAAAAGTTGCAAAACTGTTAACAGTTTAAATAACTACTTTAAAATTAACAATACTTAAGGTTTTATATAAGCCTTCTTATTTACCCAGCTCCAGTCATATGAGGACTTTACTTTTCAATAGCAAAGTAAATATGTAGATTGTAGTAAGGCCATTCCTGCTGTTAAAGGTATTGTCAATCTAGTATAGTACCGATTACCATTATCTTCAAGAACGATAGTTTCTTACCTGGTCCGAAGTTAACTTTAGCTTTACTAATATTATAACAATTGATTTTAATAGACGTAGTACTTTTCCGCTGCAATATCACATACTGTAAATAATTTCCTATTAAGTAAATTACTGCTCCTATATCTGGTATAATATCATAAAACGTGTGATCCGCATAACGATCACGAAGGTTCAAGGTTTTTAAAGGGTTGAAGGCTTGGTCAAAACAAAGGTAAAGGTCTTTACCACTCAAAAGGTACATGAAAGTATGGTCAGCTAGTTATTAAGCTGCGTTAGAAACTATATCTTCATGCCATTTCATTTGCTTAAGGTCATCATTACCTTTAATTAACTCGTTGCCTTTGAGATCTACGATATAATTTAAATAATCCTATTTAAAAGTGGTAAGGTACTAAATGTAATACATTACCTTTTTATTATTTCGCTTAACAAAGGGGTCACGAGTAAATCAATAGCCAGACTTACCACAAATTCAATATCTCTTAATATTATTACGACGATAATTCCTATGGTTAATAGGTCCGTTTAAATCTTTGCTTTATCAACGTTAATGTAGCTGTTAACTTCAGTATAAGGTCGATAAGCCAAACCTCAGGCCTTCAAAATGCTCGTATCCGTACTTGCAGTCGATGTAGTTAACTACCATAAAGTCTTCTTCATCTACGTTAAAAAAGTTGCTAGCTTAAGGATATATATCACACGAGTTTGGTATAAATATGATTATAATTGTCAACTAGGAGAGTAAATAGCTAAAAAAGCTTTTACAAATGGAATCTGTGCGTTGTAAGGCGTATTCAAACTTGATAATACCCGTAAATGCTACCCGTACCTACTCACGAAGTATAGCTTTACCAGCGTAGGCTTTTCCTGTTACCTGCTCACACAACATTAACTTATCAAACATCTAATTTAGCACATCCATTGGTATTTCCTTCTATTTCTTCTTTGTTATTATCGTAATCCACCTCATGGTAACTAAGCTTGTATGGTATTAGATCAAGTGAACAGTGTATTCAAAGTAGTTCTTTATATTATTGTAAACTTCATGAAAGATAGTTACTGGAGCTAGTAAGGTTAGGTAATAGTTACTAGCGTACCCTGTAAGAACTCTAGGAAATAGTAAGTAAAAACCAGAAAAAAGAACCTCCATATACTTACAGATATTTAAAAGGGGTATTATCTTTGTATTAAAGAGGTTGTAAGACTTTCCGTCATACTTCTCTGTATCGTTCCAAATATTAGCGAAGTCCGTAAAAAGTTTGTAATTAATATTAACTATCTTAATAATTTTTAAAGATAGGTCGCGATAATTATCCTAATCTTTATTAGCGGTATTTTCTAAAAATTCAAACCTTAAGACCTTCAAAATATAGTGTTAAAGGTAATTACCAGTCGCCTAACTTAATGGATATAGTACTATAGTAAAACCTGTAATAAGCTTACTCGTATAGGAAAATCTACCGTGAAAAGACTACTGGGGGATTTAGCTATTTTAATTAACGGATTAAAAGGCAATAGGGGCTTGGGAATTCTAAGGAACTTAATGATTTTGTTTAATTAACTAATGTAAAGCGCCAACCTCAATTCCTATTACCGCATTGGCAGCTGCTACTTCGTATTTTCTACCTCTGCTAAGGGTATACTCTGCGTTATCACGTAAAAGTGTTAAGCTACCAAAAAAGTCAACAGGTTTCTTATAGTCAATATGTAAAGAGATTTAACTTAGTTAAAAGTAAAGGGAAGGCTCAATAAAACGTATATGTGGGCGTTAAGATTCTTTAATACCCTTTCCTTTAAGACGTGTGTCTTAAAGGTATTTCTCAAGTTAGGCTAAATCATAAAGGGTTTTGCTAGCTTGAAGGAGTTAATTTTTAGCATATAAATCTCTCGTCATTCAAATTCCTCACCTAACCTTAATTCAATACCGTTCCAAACACTTTTCCACATATGAATAGTCTAATTGTTAAAGAATTTATGGTATTTATGGAAAATACGGTTGCCACGGTTACGTTTTTCGCCGCCGTTTTACTTAACGATATAATATCAGACGAAGTTGATCAAATACTTTTCGGTTAAGTCTTCGTTAACTTCTTCCCCCTAAAAGTCGTAGTTATAATGCTTAGTAAAAGTAATTCAAAAGGCTTTAATTGCCTTTATTAATTCTTAGGTAGATACAATTTTCAGATTTTAGCTTACGTAAAACTTGGTGGGATTGTAAGGCGTGTAGAGTAAGGGACTTAGCTATCTTACATGTAAGAACATAGTGTTTTTAATATAAAGTTGCGTAGGAACTTAGAAATTTAGTGTTGAATCGCGTGACGTGGCTTTCTCAGCGCAAATAAATGTTTTTTTTTGGTGTTTTCGCTTAGAATAGCGATCTTGAAGATTGAGTTAGTGTAGGGGAACTGAAAAGAGTAAGGTAGGGGCAAAAATTTAATGTGAATGATAAGGTCGAAGGTTGTTCGTTGTTATAAGTAAAGATCGAAGGTTATTTGTTATTTGGCCGTAAGACTCAGTCATTTTCTATAATAATAGCACCCGTAGTAGTACTAACTTCACCGTTTGCTCACTTGATGTTTTGAGACTTTTAGCGTTTAATCTCAAAGCTTTCCAAAAAGGATCCGTAAAAGTTTTTTGGTATTTTTAAATAGCGATACCGTCACTTACTTTCAGATTGCCGTTGTGGACTAACGTAACCTAAAAGTATTCTCTGTTTTTTTACCGTTGTGAACTGGCGTAATAATAATGAAGGCCGTTCACAAGAATCTTTACTATACCCTAGCTGCTGTTATAACCGCAAAACGTAACCAAAAAGTAGTTTTATCTTTTATTTAACCAATCTGTGATTAACCATATAAGCACTAATTAGTGTTGGTAAGGCTTCAGACGTTGTAACATTCTCGATTCGATTAGTCGAAGTAACAGTAGTATCACATAATTAAGTAGTAGATGAATAATTCTCGGTTTGGCAAACTGCTAGCTAGTCTATACAGTAATTTTCAAGTCCAATTTCTTAGCATATGCCCTAGTGTGAAGTGGGGACATACTATACTTAACTTGCAGTCAAATAAAATAGATCCAAAAAACAATAAAATCAACTTGAAGTTAGTATACTTAACTTTACTGTAAGTAAAGTTGATCTACTACACTGCAATTACTACTATTCTAACAGCTTTATACATTTACAAATATTATGGGAAAATATAATCTTTATATTAAAAAGGTTGTAAAACTTCCTCTTCTAGTTCTCTACATTATATCAAATATTGGTGAAATTTGTAGAAAAAAAATCAACTTTAACCATCTTAACAGATTTAGGAGAAAAGTTGCAATTGTCGTCACAGTTTTCATTAGTATTTCTTATCAATTTAAACCCTATACTCTACAAGTTGCGGTATTAAGGGTGATTACCAGTTGACTAACATAAGGGGTAAATTTCTATAATAGGACCTATAGTGGGTTCGCGCGTATAAACGTATCTACTATAGAAAGTTTCGCTTTAAGGGACTTATCGATTTTAAGGGAAGGGTTAAGGGGCAAGGTAAGCTTAGCCATTGGAAAGATTTTAAGAAAATTGACTATTTTATTTAATTAAACGAATAACGTTAAAGTCGATCCCTCTTAACGCGTTAATAGCCGTTACTTTACGTGATTTTCTGCCGCTAAAAGCGCATTCCATGTTATTACATAAAGGTATCAAGCTGCCAAGAATATTAACAAGTTTTTCATCGTTAAAATATAGAAAAATTTAACTTAATCAGCGATTAAAAGAAGGTTTACTAAACCGTGTATAGGGACGTAAAATGTAGTTAACGCTTTTACCTTTTCCTTGGATATTTTAAGGATTAAGATTTTACGGGGAGTAATTTCATGCAACCAATTTAAAAAAGGTTTTTGGAAATCCCAATAGAATTTTTTTTGGGATATAAATACTATGGCGAATAATCTCCTTCTTAAACTTAACCTTAACCGTACGCTAAATTATCCTTAACATACTCATTGTGCAATGATTTAAAACGTTACAGAAGTTATAAAAGGTATAAGCGTCACGACCGTAGTAACCGCCGAGATCCGCATCGAAAATATATTATCTAACGTAATTAATTAGATAAGCATTCATTTAAGCCTTGTTAATATCCGCAATTTCAAGTCATTTGTCGTAATAGTTAGCGAAAACAGTTATAAGAACCTTAACCACCTTCATATATTCATAAGTAGATACCATTTTAATGTATTGATTTAGACGAAGAAATTTGCCGAATTGGAAATGTAAGTGCTTGGTATTTTAGCATAAAGTTGCGTAAGAACTTGGCATTAAGTCGTATGATATAGCTTTTTAACGAGATTTAGTAACTTTGCTGAATATAACGATTTTTAACGATTAAAGTAAAGTAAATAGAAAACTTGGTATTAAGGGCAAAAGTTTTATAACAGTTGAGGTTAAAGGTCGTTTGTTATTAATAAAAGTCGAAAGTTAAAAGTTATAAGCCATAGAACTTAGTCGTTTTTACAATAATAGTGTTTGTAATAGTAGTATCCGTAGTAGTACTAACTTAACCACTTGTTAACTTAGTAATCTTTAAGACTTTTAGCGGTTAATCTCAATCCTTTTTTAAAAAAAATGTCTAATAAAGAGTTGTTAGTGTTTTTGATAACGATACCATCGCTACCTTTAAGCTGCCATAAAAACAAACGCAACCTAAAAGTCTTTTCTACTTACTACCATAAAAACCGACGCAATTCATAAATGCCTTTCGCAAAAATCTTTCCTCTACCTTGGTCCTTCACAAAATGTAACCGGAAAGTAAACTTCTTCTTCTACTTAGTTTATCTGTACTTAACCTAATAAATATTGATCAATGTTGGTAGGGCTTCAAACGTTGCAACGTTGTCGATTCGATTAATCGAAGTAACCGTAGTATTACAATGGTCAAGTGGTGTATATATTGTTCTAGGTTTGGCAGACCGCTAGCTGGTTTACGCAATAATTTGTATAGCCAATTGCTTCGTTTATGCCTTAGTGTGAAGTAGGCATATACTGTGCTTGACTTGCAACCAATACAGTAGGCACACAAATAATATACTCAATTTGCAGTTAGTATATTCAACTATACTATAAGTAAAGTTGACTTACTGCACTGCAGTTACTGCTATTCTAACAACTACATTAAATTAAGTACTCTATTAGAATCAATCCGTAATTTATACAACCAAGTTAACTATACTGCAATTGACTACTATTTCAACATTAACATTCAAAATTTAGGATATAAAAGCTTATTTTCTCCATCAGTTACAAACTTTCATTTAAAGGATATTAATATTTATTTTTATTCTTACAAAGGCTATTAATTTTCCCTTAAGTTAACATGTACCAAGATAAAACTAAATCAGTAATAAGTGTAGCTTAATCATGTGTATATACCGTCCAGTTTGAGAAGTAAAGGTTGTTTTAATGGGTTTAATACGAAACAAGTTTTTTTAATAATCTATTAATACTCAGTCTCTTTAAAAGATCTTTACATACAACAAATCCACTCAAGTTTATAATTTGGAGGCTTTAATGCTAGTGTTTAGATGAGAGTTTCTTAATTAATAGGGTTTTATCCATAGGGCTTCTTTTGTTGAAAATGACTTGTATTTCGAGTGCTTACGTTGGCATCTTCATAGATAAGTAGCAGCAACCCTCGCGGTGCACAATGTAACAGTATTTTTTTTTTTTTTTTTAAAAAAAAACCCCCGGTTGAGAAGGGCGTCGTGTTGTACAGACTGAGTGCTGTGATTCCACTGACGATGGGTCTGGCGCTGGATCAAGGGAAGTCGCTTGACGAGGTGAGGTGGGTGGTGACTACGTAGCAGTGAAGGAGAATAGAAATGCACGGAAGCGGATCGGCCACTTGCATGTTTTTGCGTGAAACATGAAAATGCACTTGGGGATAGTACATAGTACGTAGATAGCACGTGATAGCACGTGCTATCAGCCTCTCAGCCGATTTAGCCTGTACTGTACCATCTCAGCACGCCTGTCGTAGTACGCTACACCGTAGGCGCTCGACTCGACGATGCCTCCCCAACTTGCACTTGCACTGCACAGAGTCGCAACAAAATGGGTGCAAGTCCTTGTTCTTTGAACAAAACATGGACTTCCATCCCGCACCCGGACACTTCCCTTGGTAACCCTGCGCGCGACAGCCTCCCACCATGGGTCTCGGTTTGCCACCCATCTTCCTGCTAGGAACTCGTTTGAGTGCCGACGAGCTGCAGAAGTGGGAGGACAAGATACCATCCCTAACGCGTGATGTTCGAGAGGCCCAGCTCATCGTAGGCAAGAGTAAGTGCAGTCCCCGGCTTCGTTGCTTCGTTCACCCGGCCATTCTTGCTTGGACTGCAACCACCAAGATAGCCTGCTGAAATATGGTCACAGTCTCCCAGAAGTCCCGAGCGCAGTTCGAACTTCGAAAGCTGAGACTCCCGACTGAGGAAGCCTCGTCTGTCGCGGCAGACCAACTGCCTTCTCCCACAACGAAGAGGCGGAAAATTGTCGACACGCGAGAGCACGCCTGCCGCAGTGTCTCGCCGACCGACTCGGAATCCGATAGTCGCACTTCTCACGGAGAAAGCCAACCGCTGCGAGGGACACCGGCTTCCCCGACGGATGACACAATCAAGGTCGTCCGGCTCGCCTGGCTGCAGGACTCGTTGTCCAGAGGCAAGGTCCTTGACTACCGAGACTATCTTGTCTACGAGGCTGCCAGAGAGGCCAAAGATTCGAAGAAGCCTGCGACTCCGATGCCTGCGGACTTGATGCGGAGAGCCAAGGAGGTCGCTGCAGGATCATTTCAGTCGAGTTCCCCTCACACTTCGTCTGGACGACACCGGGAAGGCGGGCACCTTGGCAAGATGCCTTCGCTTCTTCCCACGTCGACTACCGACGAGAACGTCATGGCAAAATTGCCTCCCGTGCCGGACTACTTGAACGTCAAGTTTTCCTGCCAGCGTCCGACCTTGGTTCACCCACCGAACGAGGCCTTCATCGAGAAATTGAAGCAGGTCAGGGAGATTAGGGCCATGCGAGGCGACCAAGTCGGAGTCCGGGCGTATTCTACCGCCATTGCGTCGCTGTCCGCATACCCTTACAAGTTGCAAAGCCCAATAGGTGAGACACTGGAAACAACTGTCGCGTGTGCCGTCGCACTAAGCACTGCAACCTAGAAATTCCGCGTCTGCCCGGTTGTGGGGACAGGTACGCCGAGCTCTTCGCAGAGTTCGAGAACACTGGCCAGCTCGAGGAGATCGAGAGGGCTGCGTCCGACACCAAGATGGCCGCTCTCAAAGTCTTCTACCACATTTGGGGCGTTTCCGCTGTCACAGCCGAGCAGTTCTGGAGAAGGGGTTGGAGAGACCTGGACGACGTGATCGAGTTTGGCTGGAAAGAGATCTCTCGGGTGCAGCAGATTGGCGTCAAGTACTATGACGAGTTCTTGCAAAAGATACCCCGACCAGAATCGGAGCTCATTGCCAACACGGTCCTGCAATACTCCAACAAGCTGCGGCCAGGTTTTCAAGTCACCATCGTGGGCGGGTATCGAAGAGGAAAAGAGATGTCCGGCGATGTGGATTTGATGCTGAGCCACCCGGACGAGGACGCTACGCGCCACCTCATTGCGCAGCTGGTCACGAGTCTCGAGGAAGCGAAGTTGATCAGTAGGTTTGTGCTAGATACGCCGTCTGGCGGCCGGCCCATGCTGACCACCCCACACCAGCGCACACGCTCACGCTGAGCCAGCGCAACTCGGACCGGGGCCAGCGGCCCACCAGCTTCCAGCCCTCTGCTACCGGGGGCTCCGGCTTCGACACGCTCGACAAGGCTCTCGTGGTCTGGCAGGAGCCCGAGGTCCGCCGCGCCGCCGAGTCCGCCCGAAACCCCGCCCCCCACCGGCGCGTGGACATCCTCGTCAGCCCGTGGAAGACCGCCGGGTGCGCAGTGCTGGGCTGGAGCTCGGAGACCACCTTCCAGCGGGACTTGCGCCGGTACTGCAGGACGAGGGGGCTGAAATTCGACAGCAGCGGGATCAGGTCGCGCGAGGCTCCGCACGGTTGGGTGGACTTGGAGGACGGAGGCAGGGGCCCGCCGAAGACGATGGAGGAGGCCGAGAAGAGGGTTTTTGAGGGTCTGGAGCTGGAATGGAGACCGCCACAAGAGAGGTGCACTGGTTGAGTGCGTGTACTGGCTTGGCTGGCTGTCTCGCTCTGCGACTCAAGTCAGCGAGCTGGATGTGGGAACCACGGACTTGGAATCCGCACGAAAACGTCCTTTTCCTAGCCTGATACGGCGCCAGGATGACTGTCGGTGAGACAATCGCCAGGAGGGACAGCATCTTTGGATTTGTTCAGATGCTTAGGTGTTGAAATGCGTGATCTCTGGTCTTGATCAGGCATCACACAGCGGCCCGCTGTCCGCCGCGGGCATCCAATGGTCGTGGGGCCCATCTTCATGTGCATACATGCACGCATGCCAATGTACCCAGCCAGCCCAAGCCGCGACCCAGTGTCACCACCAAACGATATCCGCCCATCCCCAACCCATCAACACGCAC
>JASMMZ010000010.1:11177020-11414249 GCA_038502455.1 Anisogramma anomala | reverse complement strand
GGGAGGGGGGGATGTGGTGAGGCTGGTTGGCCAAGCACCACTCACGTGAGCAGGGCGATGAGCTGGGGGGTTTGCGGCAGGACGGTCACATTCTGCGTGGTGGCCTCGCGCGAGACGGTGGCCTTGGGCTTTTGCGAGTCTGGGCGATAATCTGGGCCCACGGTCTGGGTGGGAGCTGTGGAGGGCTTGGTGCTCTCACCTGCCTCGGCGGACGACATCGTCAAGCCCGGAGGGAGCGGGAGGCGGATGATTGGGTTTGTGGTGAGTTGGTGTTGTGGGGTTTTTGATATTGGTGGTTATGCAAAGGACGCCTGGATTAAAAGCAGATGAAATCGGCAAAGGGGGTTCCCGGTGATGGAATTCTGGGTACCAAAGTATAAGGTATATAATATAATGATGGACGAGTGGAAGGTAGTATGCAAGTAGATGCGGAAAGGGATGTGACTTTGGGGATGAAGCTAGGAGTCGTTCTGATCGTCATCAACTGATCGGCACTTGATCACCGCAGCGCGGGGTCGCGTATGTTGTTTATGTACTAGACTGCAGCAATTTCCTGCGCAAGATTCAAGGCTAGGAAAAGTGCATCCATGTCACTCTACAGTAGCTGTGCGTGTGCTGTTGGACCCTTGGAGCTTCCGGACTTGAGACGTTCCAAGTGGAGGTTAGTTGGCCGGGCAAGCATCACCAAGGTGTTTGCATGACGCTTGGCGGCGTCGACTCACACATTGTCATGATTGAGATTTGCATGTCCTGCGTTCACATCAACTCCCGCATCTTGCTTTCGACTCCACAATCACTGTCCAGTTAAACGCCAACGTTCCTTAGCACGTGGGCATCATCCTTTTACCTGTCGGACTGTCAGCACCACCGTTCTAGCGCGTCCTTTTGCTCTTCCCCTTCCGCTTCCACCGCGCGCCAACATACCTCAACCCGACATCATTCACTGCTGCCTTGCAACACACTCGTCGCGTTATCCGCATCCAACCAAGTCCCTTTTCCGTGCCTGTCAGCGCATACTACACCACACCCGCCGGCGGTCGAGGAATACGCCGCCGAGTAAACACCCGAAACCACCAGCATGTCCACCCGGCCTGACCCCGGGGCAACCCCCCGGAGGAGGATCACCACATACAGCAAGCACTTCAAGAGGAGGGCGCTATTGGAGCAGCGGTCCAAAGATGGCAGAATATCAACTGCCCCGGTGGAGTCGAGTGTCTGGGACTTTCACGACGACGAGGATGAGATAGCGTCTCCCGATGTCACGATCGAAAAGCTTCGACAGCGTACCAAACCACCGTCCAGGCTGCGCCCCATCACCGAGATCGTTCCTCGCTCCGAACGCCCGACACCTTCGCACGGCCCTCTTGCCAATCCGAGGAAGAGAAGGGCTTCGATTGGGGGCAAGGAGCCTGCATACGGCACGCGCGCCTTCTCGACACCGCCATCACCGCCATCGTCAACAGAGGACCGCATGCCACCCCCTGCAAGAAACATTCCTCTCTCGAAACTCATCAAGGCGGCAAAGCCTGCCAGGAGGGGATACTCCTTGGGCGCCAAGAAGAGCCCCATGACAGAGGCGTTCTTGCGGGGTTCTACTTCCTCAAGCTCGAGGCCTTTCACCTTTGTGGCAGGAAAGAGCGTCAACGACTTGACCAGCAGCAAGCCGAAGAAGCCACTCGTGCAGACTCAGATCCCCTTTCGCCCTTCCATGCCGCCCCCGCCGCGAAGCAACACCTTTTCGTCCACCTTCTCACCCAGGCGTCAAGAGAAGAAGGCACCAACCTTTAAATTGGCACCCACCATGAGTGACTCCCTTCAGGGCCAGACCGCTCCTAGAAAAAAACGACGGCTCATCGACCAGCTGGCGGCGCAGGCTGACGAGAGCTCGAGTGAAGAAGATGTGGAGCCTTCCGGATCCGAAGCCAGACGGGCACATACCCCGGAACCCCAGCCCATAACGATCTTTGACAGCCCAACCAAGGCTCCCAGCACACCAGAGCCTTCCAGGGTGAGGACCTATGGGCGCCCGGATTCGGCCAAGAAGAAGACTGGCCCCAAGTTCACCTACAGCGCGCGCCGAACCATCCGTGCCGAAGACTCAGTGGTCGGGGGACTGGATACCGTGGACGAAATTGCGTGGCTGAAGGAGCCCCTGTTGCCCACGAGCAAGTCTCAATTCGACATGGATGAAGATGAAGACGAACCATCCGCCACGGGCGCGGTTCGAAGCATTCACGAGCTTCGGCAAGCAGGGGCTAACAGCCGATCTGCAGACGAGATCGAGGATCTGCTCACACGGATCGGGCGGCCTAGCGGCAATCCATCTTCCAGTCGTCGCAATTCCCTCATTGAGCTCTCCCAAAAGATGCAGGACAAGAACTTTGTTCGCAAATTCCGTGACCATAATGGGGACCGGAGCCTTTTCGACCAGATTGGGAAGGAGACGGACATCATCACTGGCTATGCACTGGTAGCGATTCTCACAACCCTCGTGGCATCCACGGCATCCACCCACATAGTCAGCCAGCTTCGGGACCAAGGCTTCTCTGTGTTGCTGGAACGGCTTCTGAACATTGGCGTGGATATCCAGTCACTGGCCAGGGAGCGCGCCAGCAACCTGTCAAGGAACGGCCAGCAGTCGATGATGAAGCTGAAGGCATCGTTGCTCATCCTCCCTATTTGGGAGCCTACCACGCCGTTCATGCTGTCGCCCCGAAGGTTGGCTCTGAAGGCTTTGGAACTTGTGGTTAAGAACGCGGGAACAGTCGGAGACGAGCTCTTCTCAGCTCGAGTGACGGATTTGCTGTTTTCACAGCTCCGAGACGCCGCTGTCCCCGATGCCTGGGCCTACCCTCATCAGGACGAATCCATCGATTTTCAACTGGCGCTCACGCTGCTCGAGTCTCACTCGATGGTTGCCATGCAAGGGCCGGCCAAGGAGCGGTGGACGTTCAGGTATCTGCCGATCGTGGCCGATACCCTGACGACAACGTTGCGGCTGAGCAATGAGCGATTAGGCGAGATCGGTATGCTGATGCTGAGATTCACACTCAATACATCCAACAATAACCATGATGCTCCCATGGCATTCATCGAGAAAGGGACGGTGCGCCTTCTGGCCGACAGGCTCTGCGACACGTTCATGGATGCAAGCAAGTCCGTCTATCATGCGGAGGTGTTCCAGAGCCACCTCGAAGCGCTATTGCTGATGTTGGGCGTCATGATCAACTTTTCGGAGAATGACCGCGCAACAGGTCGTAGTCTTCTCAAAGGCAAGGATGGGGGACAGCCGCCTCTGGACCGGCTGATCAAGCTGTTCCTGGACCACCATGTGGCTACTTCGGAGGTATGTCCATCAGTGGCAGGTAGCAGTGGCAGAAGACAATTGCTAACTCGATGTACAGGCCGACTCGTATGAAAAGAGCCAGCTGAATGTTGGATTTGGGTACATGTCCCTGCTGCTCGGCTATATGTCACTGTACGAACCAGTGCGCCAGCGGTTCGGCTGCATGCACAGGGGAGGCAACCTTGCGCCATTGCTAAACGCGATTCGCGAGTTCATCACGTATCACCGTGCTGCGGACAATGCAATGACAGAAGGGGGCGAGCCTACACCATCTCACTCGAACTTCACGACAAAAATACAGGGTCTTGTGGAGCGGTTGGAGGACCACAAATGAGCCCGCGGCAGCACACGGCGTTGTGCATGGGGGAGGCTGCTTCCTGGGCGGTCATGTGTGATACCCTGCCTACCATTCCTTTTCCTTCCCTACTTGTTTGACTGTATTTTTGGGCCGGTTAGACTGCGACCGACATGGACATAGCCACGGAGTGGATTTGCGATAGCCGTTCGCAAGAGAGACGCACGCAGTCTTTACAGTTTGTTAACAGTACGATCTTTACGACATGTACGAGTGGGAACAAGGGAAACAGGGTATGTGAATACCCAGGGCCGTCTAGTCACTAGTTACACCACCCCACAATCATAGCAACTGCGACGCCACTGCTACACATTGATTGTCAACAGAATTACAAACAAATACTGTCCAGGAGTGATTTCTGGTGACCAGGTTGTTGATTTCTTGCGCAGGACGACATTTGAGGACAGAAGCAGACATGCACCACATACCGTAATATACCAATACTGTATAGTATGTTTATGTGATGTGGTGTTGCGCCGCAGGGCACTAGGAGTATTCCAAAGGCAGGGACAACAATAGGGACTACAGTGGCAGAGACAGGGATGGTGACTCTGCAGAAGCTTCTCCACTCCACGCTCACCCCCAAACTTGAGCACCATCGTCACCTTGTCCCAACCTTAATTCATCCCTCGAACGGCGCAAATACGCCCGCGCAACCAAGCAACAAAATCCTCAAACTCCTTCTTAGCCAAGCACACCACCGAGTGTGCCCACAACTGAACTGCCGTACCTGCCGCCGTGGTCTGGACGAACCTCCCGAGATATCGCCTACAGGAGACCGATACTTCACCGAGTGGCGCGTGCGCGCGATGCAGCAACTCATCAACCCCCCAAAGGCGCCCTCCAAGAGCCGCAAGGTTGCCATAGTGGGCAGCCGCTCTGTTGGTAAGCCGCCCCTCCCCCTCCCCCTCACAATCCACCGTTCTCTCCACCCCCTCCTCTGGCCTCCGGGGGTTTCGCCCATCGAAGCATCCATCCCACCTCTCCGTTTCTGTGGCGCTTTCACATGCCTGCCGTTTGCCGGTTGCACAAGCACAGGCACAGGCACACGCACACGCACACGCACACGCACCACACACGCACACACATGCACACACACATGCACACACGCATACACACACCCACACCCACACCCACGCTGACCACGCTTCGCAGGCAAGTCGTCGCTGGCTGTGCAGCTCGTCGACCGTCACTTTGTGGAATCGTACTATCCGACCATTGAAAACACCTTTTGCACCGTGATCAAGTACAGGGGCCAGGAGTTCACGACCGAGATCATCGACACCGCCGGCCAAGATGAGTACAGCATTATGAACAGCAAGCACTTCATCGGCATCCACGGCTATGTGCTCGTCTACTCTGTTGCGTCCAAGCCCTCGTTCGAGATGGTCCAGGTCATCCGCGAGAAGTTGCTGAACCACCTGGTATGTTTAACACATCAGCACAGACTCTCTCTCTCTCTCTCTCGGGCGCGCGCGCCCAGATTCAGTGTGGCTTGGCACTGACATCACGCCCTCCCCGCCCCGCCCCGCCACACACAGGGCGTCGAGTGGGTCCCGATCGTCATCGTGGGCAACAAGAGCGACCTGCGGCCCGAGCAGCGTCAGGTCACGGCCGAGGACGGCAAGCAGCTGTCGGACAAGTACTGCTGCGGCTGGACCGAGGCCAGCGCGCGCTTCAACGAGAATGTCGAGAAGGCCTTCGAGCTGCTCATCGCGCAGATCGAGAACGGGCAGAACCCCGAGGAGCGGCCCACCGTCAAGAAGTGCATTGTCATGTGAAGGGGGCTTTTTGGGTCGATGTAGACGGTCGGTTGTTGTTGTTGTTGTTGTTATTGTTGTTGTTATTGGTGGTAGTGGTGCTGTTGCTGTTGCTGTTGCTGTTGCTGTTGCTGTTGCTGTTGCTGTTGAATGCTGCTGTGGGCAGCGGATGGCGCATCGGAGGGTCCAATGGACGACCCAAAGGCCGGTCCGGGCCAAGGTTGGCACTGGGCCCGGGAACGTGCCCAACGGGCAACATAATGTGATGAAAAGGCCGACAGAAGTGCTTGGGTTTCACGGGAATGCCACTGCATGGCGTGGGGGTTTGCATGAGTATTTTCCCACGTGCGGGGTCTCCTCCACGTGGGCTTTTGGAAAGCGCCTTGAAATTTCTCCAAGCTTGGACAACGGGGATGGTTGGGCGGGGCATGTTTGTACCGGCTTGGTCATGTGGCGGCAAGAAGGGGACGGTGTGCCTGGGGCATGTATGATAACGATGGATGATGGATGACATCTGGGTTTTTTTTCCGGTCCGGCTTGTAAAATGGTCACAGGTGCAACCCCCGAGGGGCTCCAGATTCAATATTCACGGCGTTTACTAGTCCATTCGGCAACCTTCCTGACTACTTGCAGCGGCTTCGGTTAGCGGCCTTAAAGCTTTATACTACTGTATCCCTAACAGCAGCCCATTTCGGACGAAAATTTCCACAATGCTATCCTCTACAACATCACCACAGTTCCTCGACGAGGATAACAAGATATTAAAACAGAGAACGGAAGTTGGCACTGGTAGATGGAAATTGGCACTGTGTGGGTGGGTCCTTGATAATATAATTTCTATAGGTAAGTGGGTTCGGCGGGCGGCTCGTAGGGCCACCCCTGTTAAATTTTCTACCTCTTCACTTGGCGCACATTCATCAGCTATCGTCAATTAGCCACCACCCTCCAACCTCACTCAATCAACCTTTCAATCTTACTATTACGGGCCAAAAATAGTTCGCTTGAGTTATATGGAATTATCTATGCAGGAGGAGAAGATAGAAACTAGAAAGTGTAATCGAAAAGGTTTGCATTAATAGTAATAGTGTTGGAATAATACTACATGCAGTGCAGTAGGTCAACTTTACTGTCAGTAAAGTTGACTGTACTGCAAGTTGAGTGTATTGCTTTGTGCGGACTTACCGCATTGGGTGTAAGTCGAGTGCAGTACGCTGCACTTCACTCTAGGGCACGGGCCAAGCACTTGGCCATACAAATTACAGTGCAGACCGGCTAGCGGTCTGCCAAACCTAGAACAATACATCCACCATCTGACCACGTAATACTACTGTTACTTCGACTAATCGAATCGATAACGTTACAACGTCTAAGGCCTACCAACACTGATTAGTGTTTGCCTGCCTATAAGTTAAGCACAGATAAGCTAAGTAGAAGAAGAGGCTACTTTCTGATTACACTTTACGCTAAATAACGGTAACTAGGATAAAAAAAAGATTCTTATAAAGGGTCTTTACTGCTACGTCGGTTTTCACGGCAATAAGTAGAAAAGACTTCTAAACTACGGCGGTTTTTATGCCAACTTAAGGGTAACGATGGTATCGTTATCGAAAATACCAAGAAATCTTTAGTAATCTTTCTTGAAAACGTTAAGATTAACTATTAAAAGTTTTAACGTTCGGTAAATTGGTAAATGGCTAAGTTAATACTACTATAGATATTACTACTGTAAAAAAACGACTAAGTCCTACGGCCTATAACAAATAAACTTCGATCTTTACCACTACCAACAACGACCTTCGACTTTACCCTCCACATCAAATCTCTACCTATACTTCACTCCTTTTCACTCCCCACGCTACTCTAATCGTTAAGTTCGCTGCCCTAAACGAAAACACCGAGAATTGCCAAGTCACGCTAAAAAAGCCCCGTCGTGCGACCTTACACCGAAACAACAAAACCTACATGCTTCACCACATCCCTTACCGGCTAAACCACCAAGATAACTCTAAGTCAGGCACTTATAGACAAAGTTAGCACCCTCAGTCTATTTTCACCAAGTTTTACGATGACAGTTTATAAATAATAAATATTGATAAAAAATTAACGAAAAAACACCTTACTAATTTCGTCGGCTGCTATATCGTTAAGTATAATAACAGTAAAAATCCTAACCGCGCTTTCCATAAGTATCGCGAATTCTTCGACGACTAGACTATTAATATGTAAAAAGAAATCCAAAAGACCATTAAATACAAATTAAAAGCTGAGCTTAAACGCTAAGGTATTTACGTGCCAAAAGTAAACTCTACTAAACTGGTAAAAGCCCTCTTCGAGCTGGCTCAACTGGAAGAATACTCTTACGACTCTGAACATTAAGACCCTAAAGGAAAAGGGAAAAACGTTAAGAAACTTTATCGCCCTTGCACGCGATCCAAAGGACCTTCCCTTTAACTTCAGTTAAGTTAAGCCTCTTTACGCGCTGATGATAAGAAACCTGTTAACTTATTTGGTAGCTTAGTACCTTTACGTAATAACGTGGAGTACGTCCTTAATAGCGGAAAAACACGCAAAACGAAAGCTGCCAACACGATAAAAGGTATTAACGTTAGCGTTCTACACCAGTCAATTAAGCAAGATCGTTAGGCATCTCAAAACCTACAAAGCCCTATCAACCCTTAACATTACAATCGTCAAATACGTTAAAAACTCTCTTCCTTTGAAACTTACATACGTAAATCGACTATAGGCCCTATTATAGGACTTTACCTATCGGGCCAGACGACTGGCAATTACCTTTAACACCATATTTCAGAACCTTCAAAACTTAAACCGTTAGGAAATACTATTTAAACCTAGAATAATTATCGTAACCTCACTTCAAAACCTGTTAAAATAGTTAACATTAATTATAAACTGATAACAAACTTCGCGAGAATCTGAAATAATATAAAAAAGTATAACAGAAAGTTTTACAACCTTTTCGATACCAAAATAATGCCTTTCCTAAACATATACAAGTGAATAAAGGTACCCCCTTCTGGTTTTTTACTTATTATTTCCTGAAATCCTAACAAATCACGCCAAGGGCTATTATCTAACCTTTCTAACGAACGCCATTACGTTCCGCGAAATTTACGATGGCATAAAGGGCTACTTCAAATACGACGTTCACCTCGCGTAATATCATATAAACTGGTCCACCACGCGGTAAACTATAATAATGGCAAAGAAAAAAGAGGAAAAATCACCAATAGATATTTTTAATTAAATGCTCAACAAACTAATAATATGTTAAAAAGTAATGAAAAAAGCCCACATTAGTGAATCCATACTTTGGGAATAGGTACGGGTAATTATCACAGGCGTTAGTAAGTTTAAATACATCTTATAATGCCTAAATACCACCTGTAAAGGCTTTTTTAGCTAGTTACGTTTCTCTTTTTTCAACATAATAACATGTATACCAAATTCGATTAGTATATATACCCAAACCGACAACTTTCTTGGCGTAAAAGAAGAAAACCTTACGGTGGTTAATTAAATCGACTGCAGGTACTTACACCTATAACGTCTAAAGTCAGGCTTATTAACCTCGGTCACAAACTAAAAGCAAAACCCACGCTAACGTAATTAAAATTAAGGCGGACCTATTAACCGTAAACATTATCGTCGTAATAGTGGTAAGAAATGTTAAATTTGTAGTAAAACCAGCTGCTAGTTAACTCGTTACCTCCCCGCCAAATGCAATAATAGAAAAGTAACGTATTACGTTTAATATCCTATTATTTTGGAACAAAATTACTTAAGTCAGGTTATAAATATTAAAGGTAACGAGTTAATTAACGTTGTTAACATCCTTAAATAGATTAAGTAATACGAAAATACTACTTTCGGTACGGTAACCCAATAACTAACCAATCATATCTTTTTATACCGTTTAAATGATAAAAACCCTTACCTTTACCCTAACTATATCCCAAACCCCTTATATACCTTGAACTTTCGCGATCGTTACGCAGACCATATGTTTTAAAATATTATACCAGACACTAGGGTAGAAAAGTACTTAATAGGAGGCTATTAGTAATATATAACACTGTAAAAGGAAAATATTACAACCACTAAGATTAATTGTCACGATACTAATAAGACTAAAGTTAGCTTTAGCCCAAACGAACAACTATCGTTATTAGAGATAACGGTAGTTTAAACTGTTATAAAAATAATTACGTTTCACATCCTTAAGTCCCCTACCCTTTTCCTACTTTGTTTAAAAGATATAAAAACCTTTAACGTCAACGTAAACATTAACGTAGACGAACTTCTTAAAAACGGCTAAAGGTTTCCACTCGCCTTTAAATAGGGGTATTTATAATTTCACTTTTAACATCCGAAAATAGTGGTATTAAACTTAATGGAGCCGGAAATACATTAATTACACAGACGATTTAACTACCCAACTGTTAACAATCTATATAAAGTCCTAAAGTCCATAAGATATAACGATGTGGAATATTCTACCCTAAAAGCTATTAAAAGGCTTTACCATTATTGCTAAACCTATGTTTAAGCCCTCAGGAGATTTAAGTTTACATTAAAAAATGATAATGACTTTAACTGTAAAATCTTCATTAATGTCTTTTACCTAAATAATAAGCTTGTTTTTCACGTCGTTAACTCCGTAACTTCTTTTTATGGTGCTAAGCTTCTAAAGTCCCTTTTGGTAAAGGATACGTGGAAAACGTTAAGGATGCTATGAATTGATATGTATCTAGGTCCACCTAACATCGTTGTCCACGATACCGATACTAACTTTACAGCGGCGAAGTTCTAGGAAAATGCTAAAATAATAGGTATTTAGTGTAAATAGGTACTTGTAAAAACCTACTAAAGTATTAGAAAGGTTAAAAGAGTATACACCCTACTTCGCCGAACGTATAGTATCCTTACGTTGGAAATTAAAAGTTTTACGAATCCGGAGACACGCTTATAAATGGCAGTGAAGGGCTTGAAAGATACTGTGGGCCCTGATAACCTGGTGCCAACGCTACTGGTTTTTGGAGCGTACCCACGCCTGATGAGTGAATCTCCGCCCTCGACAAATACTCAGAAACGTGTTACGGTTTATAACAAAGCTTTAAGGAAAATACAAAGGGAATCGGCACGCCGTTAAGTTAATAATACTCTTAACACCAGAAACGGACTTATAATAATCGACGTGCTTGCTTTGCCACTATAAAGTAAAGTCCTTGTATAGCGAAAGCCGGGTAAATGGGAGGAGCCGTACAATATATTAAGTATCACAAACTCTAAAGTAATTTTTAAAACTACTAACGGTCTTATATTTTTCTGGATTACTTAAGTCAAGCCCTATATTAAGGGTACTTAGGATAAAAACCCTTAAGTATTATAAGTAAAACGACTGAGCTAACATAATCCTCCTCCACCTGTTATTAACAAGCCGATAAAGCGCCGCTGGCGCAGAAGATTCCCAAAGAAAAAGGAAAACGCTAAAGAGGAAGAATACACACCAGGTGGTATCTACAATACTGCTTAGATAAGCAGGAAAGAGAAAGATAATAAAAACTTAGTAATAAAGCTTAAGGTATAAAGGATTATTAAAACTTTCGATAAACCTTTTAAAAAAAGTAATAAGGTCGAAATCGACGGTTTACTAACCAGAAATATAGTATAATTTGTGCTAAAGGTTAAATTTAACCTTTAAACCCCAAAAGTTACGATCTTTAAGTCGAACATTATTTATGAAGTCAAAGGAAAAACTTCGGGGCGGCCTTATAAAAAGTTGCGGTTAATCGCTTAAGGATATAACGATAAAGGCAAAAACTGGATCTTTACGTAGTAGTCAACGATTTAGAAAATCAGCTAACACTTAGTGGTTACTCTGACAGCAAGTTTACTAACCAAAACTAATAATAAATTTATACTTAATATTACGTAAGCCTTTACACAATTAGCAACGGATTTATAATGGATTATTTTATTAAAATTGCTATAGAAACTTCATACCGTCTACCTAATATGAACGGTAATACGGTATGTCAAACCACTATATAAACTAGCTAAAGTAGGCGTCTACTGGTTTCTAACCTACTAGTCGTACTTCAAATCCCGGTTAACGATAAAGTTTTTAAAATACGATCTGTACTTGTTGGTAACGTAAAAGAAGGACTTCGGCATAATAATTATGCAAACTAATAATTTTTTTTCATCGAAATAGCTAACTTTGTAATATAAGAATAACAAGTAATCGAAAACTACAAATTCTAAAATTGTAAGCTGGTAACGACGTTAATAAAAAAAACAATTAACTTAACTTTAATGGATTGTTAATCCGTATACTTAGTATTAATAACGGTAGCTTCCGCCAAAAAAGCTAAGGCGCTATTTTTACCCCAATCAACAAAATTAATAAAACCAGGGCTTAACGGTACTTAAAACAATGTGTACAGAGTAGCTATATTAGCACTTTATGTCAACCGAAAGCCCTATACGACCTATTAATTACGGCATAAGTACAAATACTAATGGATAAAGACTTTGATCGACTAAACAAAAGGTTGGAGTAACAAATACGAAACCTGGACCGCGGGATTAATATAGTGCCAATCGACCTCTTAAAGGCCAAGCTAATAATCTTTACGGACGGGTCCTTTACAAATAACACCGACTTATCTTTACAAATCGACTTCCTAATGACCCTCGTTAACGAATATAAACAGAAAATCAATTTAGCATTACTGGCAACCTAATTCACCAAACCTCTATCAAATACAAAAGGATTACACGAAGCTTGTTAACTTTGGAGATCTATGGTATAATAACGGGTTTTAACGTGAGAATAACACTATGAGAAACCCTTAACTACATCACTAGGCAGCTAAAGATTCCTCCTATCTTGGTGGAAATCTGTACCAACTCAAGGAGCCTTTTCGAATGCCTATTAAAGCCCGGAACTATCAGCAAAAAGCGTCTGATAATCGACGTAATAGCAATCCGTAAAGCCTATAAAAGAAGGGAGATTAAAGAGTTCCGATAGATCGATAGCAAAAATAATCCTACAAATGCCATAACGAAAACCACGTCAAATAAAAGACTAAAAAGGTTTTTAAACAACAACAAACTAACTATACGTATTAAGGGATACGTAGATAGACCGCCCGGAAAGCCCAGATCATGTAACGACGGACAAAGATGTGCTAGTAAATTGGAAAACTGCCAGTGAATTAATAATGGCGACCTGTTCAATTAGCACAATTAAAGTTACGAAAGGCCGTGGTGAAAAAACTTTTTGTAGGAATTGATAAATTCGGACCTCGGAGCAACGGAGCGATTAAAGTCAAATAGGTTCAATTTACATAAAATTAGGTACAATACAGTATAGGGGTCAACTGTAATTGACAAGAGTCTGGCTAGTTAACAAGGAGGTAATTTAATAGTAACCGAAAACGATTGGTTAGCTATACTGGTATACGCGCACAAACTAAAAAGCCGCCAGTATTGAAATAATACTACATGCAGTGAACTAGGTTAACTTTACTGTCAGTAAAGTTAACTATACTACAAGTTGAGTGTATTGCTTCGTGCGGACTTACCGTATTGAGTGTAAGTCGAGTATAGTACGCTACACTACACTCTAAGGTACGGGCCAAGCACTTGGCCATACAAATTACAGTGCAGACCAGCTAGCGGTCTACCAAACCTAAAATAATACATCTATCATCTGACCACAAAATACTACTATTACTTCGACCAATCGAATCGACAACGTTCCAATGTCTAAGGCCTACCAATAAATAGGCTAATTAGCATAGATTTAAGCTTGTAATAATACCATTCTGTAGAAATGCTGTTTATTCTAAAATAACGTAGGTAACAGGTTCTAACTTTCTAAAAAAAAACTTACTTTTAAATGTAACTATAATTTCTAATTTCCAAAATTAATAATATTTCATAGGTATATTGAATTGTAAGTTTTATACATTTATATGGGATATATTATCAATATAATAAACCTTATATCGAAATGACTATATTGTTGTATTCTTTTATGAATGTAATGTAATAGTTAATCATGATTCAAAGCTATAACCCCTCTTTTATTAATATTATTTAAAAATATATAAGCTGAGTATTAAAATAGTAGTAATTGTAGTGCAGCAATTTAACTTTACTTATAGTAAAATTGACTATACTAAGTGCAAGTTAAGTGTATCGTTTATGCATCTACTGTATTAACTGCAAGTAAATTTCCATGACAGACCAAAGATAATAATAGTATTATTGGAATAGTAGTAATTGTAGTACAGTAGGTTAGCTTTACTTATAGTAAATTTGACTACACTAATTATAAGTTTCGTGTACTATTTGTGGGTTTACTGTATTGGCTGCAAGTTAAGTACAATATGTGCTCACTTTACACTAGAGCATGCGCCAAGTAATTGACCATACAAATTACTCTGCAGGTCGGCTAGCAGTCTACCAAACGCAGAAAAAGACATCCACTACTTAACTATGCAATATTACTATTATTTCGACTCATTGAATCGACAACATTACAACGTCTAAAGCCCTACCAATACTAATCAGTACTTATTGGGTTAAATAAAAATAAGTTAATAAAAAGAAAAAGTTGTTTTCTGATTACACTTTACATTAAACGGCGATTAAGGTAAAATAATGATTTTTACAAAAGATTTCTACTATTATGTCAATCTTTACAGTCATTTAAGAGTAGCGCCGATATTATTATTAAAAATACCAAAAAGAATCTTGATAATATTTTTTTTAAAAACGAAAAAATTAATCATTAAAAATATTAAATAACATATTGACAAACGGCTCAGTTAGTATTACTCTGGGTATTACTATTAAACAACAATAAAGTTACGTGGTTTATAACTTTTAATCTTCTACTTTTACTATCAAATGACCTTTAACTTTACTTTTTACACTAAATTTTTACCTTTACTTCACCTTTTTATCCTCCCCTATGGCAACTTTTGTTAAGATTACTATTTCGAGTAAAAACACCGAAAATTACCAAGTCGCATCAAAAACACTACGTAGCGCAACTTCAAGCTAAGTCACCAAATCTCACACCATGAATTACTAAGTCTTTACACCTCAAATTACCAAGTTTTTCACCCATTATATTTTACACCAATTAGAACTCTAGAATAACACCTACTTGAAAATTATAAAGAGAAACCAAAGCCTTTAGAGGATTCTTTTTAAAATAATATAATAGAAAACTTTAAGGGCTAAATTTTAATGAAAACTTAAGTGAAAGATACCTGGTTAATTTCGTCAGCTATTTTATTATTAAGTAAAACGGCGGCTAAAAACCAAACTGTGGCGACCGCACCTTTTATGAATACCATAAGTTTTTCGATGACTAAAATATCATTATATGAAATAAAATTTAAAAAGGTATTAAATTTGAGTTGAAAACAGAACTCGAACGACCAAAGGTAAATATATCGAAGAAAAACTCTATGAAGCTAGTACAAATCCTTGGTAAATTAGCCTAACTTAAGGAATAATCTAAAAACTTATTCCTTTAATAAAAGAGCATTGAAAGACTTTAACGTTTTTATATATATTTTAAAAAACCATCCTTTTACCTCTAACTGAATTCAGTCTTTTTATACTTTAATAACCAAACCTTACTGGTTAATTTCGCAACTCAATACCTTTATATAATAAAACGGAAAAGGCCTTGAACAGCGGTAAGGTATGTAAAACAACAATTGTTAACGCGGTAAGAGGTATTAATATTAGCATTATATGGATAATTAAGCAAAATGATCAAGTTTTCCAAAACCCTTTCTATAATTAAGTCCCTATTACCACTTACCATTTTCCTTAAAATAGCCAAATCTTATAAAGCGAAGCTTCCTACAGAAAATATACCTATATACGCGAGCCTAAAATAGGCCCTATCATTACACTTGAACTATCGGATTAAGCGACTGGAAATTACTTTCAATACTGCAATTCGAAGGCTTTAAAGTTTAAATTATTACAAAATACCTACAAAAATTGTGATAATCAACGCGACTTTCTTCTAAAATTAATCAAAATGATTAAAATTAATTAAAAGCGCTCTATAAACTTCGACAAAATAAAAAACAACGTAACAAGTATAAATAAAAGACTAAAAACATTTTTAATATGAAAATAACTTTTCTTTTAAATATTTATAAATCAAAAAGTTTTTCCCTTTTAAATTTTACTTATTATTTTCCGAAATCCTTAAAAAATACGTAAGGGATTATTACCTAAACTTTCTAATATAAATAACAAGTTTCCGCGATATTTATGATGATGTAAAGAGCTACTTCAAATACGATATCTACCTTAAATAATATTATACAAATTAGGTTATTACTAGGTAGATTACGATAATAACAAAGAAAAAAAGGAGGAAACACCGATGGACATATTAAATTAAATATTTGATAAACTTATATTTTATCAGTAAATAATAGGAGAGGCTTACGTTGGTAAAGCCACGCTCCGCAAATAGGTACAGACAGTTATTTCGGGCGTTAACGAATTTGAATACGCCTTATAACGCCTAGATACTACTTATACAACTTTCTTTTAGCCAATTGCGTTTCTAGTTTGCGAACGTAATAGCGCATACACCAAATTTTCTTAGTATATACCCTATAACTAAGAATTTTCGTCATATAAATAAAAAGAACCGCGCGTTAATATATTACTTCAATCTTAAATGTAGCTATAAACATCTTTAACGTTTAAAATCTGGTCTAATAGCATCGGATTGAAAGCTTTAGATATACTAATACTAATAAATATAAAATTTAAGCGAACTTACTAACCGTAAATACTATAGTCGTAATAATGGTAAAAAATTAGATTCGTGGAAAATCTAGTTATTGGTTAATTCGCTACCCTTTTACCGAACGTAATAACAAATAGGTGATATATCATATCCAATACCTTATGACTTTAGTGTAAAGCTACTTAAACTATATTATAAACCTTGAAATAAAAAAAGACTATGAGTGGTGACGATATCTTCAAGAAAATTAGATAATATAAAAATATTACTTTTAACGCAGCCTAATAACTAGTCAACCATGACTTTTTATACCGCTTAAATGGTGAACACCCCTATCTTCACCTTCACTAAGCGCATTACCCCTTATATATCTTTAACCTTCGCAATCGTTACATAGACTATACGTTTGAAAGTATTATACTTGATATGAGAGTAATAAGGTACCAAATAAAAGACTATTACTAATACATAACATAACGAAGTGAAAACATTATTACTACCGAAATAAATTATTAAAATGTTTATAAAATTAAAATTGATTTCGATTTAGGCGAACAACAGTCATTATTAGAAAAAACAGTAATTTAAATTGTTATTAGATCGATTACATTCCATATTTTAAAGTCCCTTACTCCCTTTTTTCTTTTACTTAGAGGATATAAAGACTCTTGGTATTAATAGTAACGTTAACGTTAATAAACTGGTGAAAAAAAGCTACAGGTTTTTCTTTCCCTCCAAATGAAGGCATTTATAATTTTGTTTTTAAGGTTGAAAAGCAATGGTATTTAACCTGACAGAGTCGGAAATATGTTCATTATACCGGCGTTTCAATTACTCAACCTATTGGTAGGATTTCATCATTTCAACGTAATCGATTCGAATAACTGTAGTCGAAGTAACTGGTACTGTATTAAAATTGGTTTTAGTTCTAAGTTCTAAGTTTAGTAAAGTGCGAGTCGGTCTACACACCAATTTTTATGGTTAAACGCTTTGGCTTGTACCCCACTTTGAAGTAGGCACTTACTATACTGCACTTGTAGTCAGTTTTATAAACTGCAGCCAATTTGTAACCAGTACAATTAACCAAATTGATAGTTTAATTAACTTAGCTGTGTTGCGTTTGATCAATACTCCAATACTAGCGGCTTTTTGTTTTGTGCCTGTACGCCAGCGTAGCTTGCCATTAATTGGTGGCAACTTTTGAAATCCTTTTTCAATTATTAAGCTAAACCCTGTTAATTCTGATGAATCTGTATTGAAATTAACATTAATTACAGCGCTTTACTTCTTATTTCAGAGCCTTTCGTTTCTCAACTTCCATGTATAGGTCTTTCGTTAGACTTATATGTATTATGCATTTTACTACTTACTTAACTTTTGCTACTAGTTTAACCTATTGGCATTGCTATCACTACCTTCGTTATTGTTGTTATTAAAGTTACTCCCCTGATAGTCTTTAAGTTTGCCAGGGTATCTCTATTCCTTTGGGTTACGTGCTGGGCTGTTTATATAGCCCTTGATTTATATGGTTAGCGTATTGTTACTTACAAACCTTTCTAGGGCGTTATTGGGCATGGCTTTGGTTATAACGTCAGCGGGATCATCTTTGCCGTTGATTGACCGAACTTCGTTAATTTCTCGTGTTTTGTATAACTTCCTTAAAGTTATTACATTTATTATTAAATGTTTTTGATTGGTTATACCAAGCTTTGATAGGTATTTGTAAAAGCTTCAATAATATTGTAATGATCATACTAAATACCCGTGAGTATGTAGAATGTGTCAGAGGGTTTATATTATCAAGAAGATAGCAGAGGTGCTGAGTGAACAATATCGCAACCGTGCAAGTAATGATCAAAAGCCGTGAGGCTATTCGGATGTGTAGACTGAATACTTAGATTGATAACTGAAGAACTATCTAATGAAGCTACCTAATGTAGTGATGGCCATGTACTTATATCTAGTTCCTTCAGTTAAAATGGTGGCGTAGGATATGTTGAATATGTGCGCGATTCAACATATCCAGACTGGATCATTTAGATATGTAGCATATCCAATATATCCAGTCTACGGTTCTCGGTGTGCCGAGTGAGTCCCTAACAACTCTAATCCTAGGGAGTTTGTGGGACCAGATGCTTGCCGTCAGGCTGTATCCAACTGATTTCCTTCATTAGTGCTGTAGGACGCTGCTGGTGTGACCTATAGCTGTCGGGTCATAACAAATATGTACATATCATTATAAGTGTTGAAGGTAATCCAAGTTATTGAGTGATAATATTTAACGTGCCTTTAATTACCATGTCGATGTTAAGCCTATTATTTTATCATAGACTTCTAAAGCTAACAAGTTTCCTATGATATGTTTACACTTAACAAATATTTAGTGTACGAGATTTCCAGTGATCGTAAATTCCCCTTTTGACCTTCTCTCGTTAACAAGTATTATAAGGAACCCGATTTGAGATAAAAGGTTAATATTATCGGTAAATAACTCGTTCATAAAGATTATTAACTTCGCCTTTGTCAGATTTACCGAAACCATATTAATCACTTTTCATAAATAGTCTAGTGGCTATAAAATCTTCTTATTTAGCTTGTCATAGTCCTCGTCTTGTAGATCTTATATTTGAGTTACAATAAATAGGTTGTGCTATTCCTTCGGTTGATACAATATAGTCATATAGGACGCCTGTGACCTTTGCTTTAGGTATCTCTATAATCTTGCTTTGTTGGCCTTATCGATAGTCTTTAAGATCGTCGCTTTCCCTTTTTAGCGTAGTCTAATATAAGTTCCTCTTTTAGCCTTAAAACTATAGGTATCAATTAACGATTTATGAAAGTTAAAATGTATATTATTAATTAATATCTCGATTATCTTTCATTTTTAAAGGCCTGAATTTTCGATGGTACTCCGTTCCGCCGCCATAAACCTAGTGTTTTCGATGAAAAGGGTACGGTCAATTTATATACGTATGATGCCGCAGTTTTTACCCTCCGTAACTAATAGGTATAGGTTAAACGTTGAAGTTTTTATATTTAGCCGGGTTTTAAAGTGCGCCTGGTACGTTAAAAGTCAATAGACACCTGTTTCGGCTGGTCAGTATAGAGGTTTAATGTAATGTATTACCTTGCCCTCCGGAAACTTATATCTCAATTTTTTTCGGAAGTTTTAACAGTATAATTCGCTAAAAACCGGTGGTATATTGCGTGTACACTTGCCTTATATCCCGGCTATTAAAATTGAACTAACCGTTTTCACCAGAAGTTAAACTGGTAGCAATTACGACGATTAAACGTTAGTTAATCTTTTGGATTGTAGGAGACGAAGTTAGGATATAGTCTTTACTTTTATTACCGTATCATTAAATTATTAGCTGTGATTTTTCGTATGGCTGGTCAGTTATTTTGTTTTTAACCTCATAAATTATCCTCGACTTCAACATATCTTAAAGATGAAGAAAGAATGATGTAGGAAATTCCAAAATTTTGAAGATGATAGGATTAACAACAGTATTAAAAATCGTTGAATTCAATAAAAAAGTTTTTTTTCTAAAGCTAAGACCAACCTTGGTTTTACCAACATTTACGCAATTAAGTTCAGTAACCATATTCGTATCCCTTCATAATGCGAAGTATTACGAATAACCTATTAAAAACCGTGCTACCTTAGTGTCTAGCATAATATCTTAAAAAATCTACTCTGTAAAACGATTGTAAATAGTAAAAAAATACGTAAAGCCAGGTTTTTTATTGTTTTATCGGAGATAATGGTTTTTAATTATCAGGCGGTATAAAAAAGCGTAATCAGCAAGTTATTACGTTACTTATGAACCGGTACCAGTATTTTCGTGTAATTGGATAGCCTTAAGCGTCTTTTTATCCTCTTTAACCTCTTTCCCTTTAAAATCTGCCACGCGTAGGACATAATCACAATTAAAAGTAAATAAAAATGTACATTATATATTATCAACTCTCATTCGCGTTCAGAAATAGTATAAAATATTAAACAATAGCAATATTCTCTGTAAATACAACATTTTTCAACGATTAAATTGAAAGCAAATTCGTCTAACAAAATTAATAACCTTAAAAATACCCTTTTCCGTACGTAAATTGGTTACGTCTCTAGGTCCGAGCCTTTCGTTAACTATATTAACAGGATCTTCCGTATTTACAGTTGATATAATACGTATAAAAGGGGGCTTCTTCATCGTTACTAAATTTTAAAGCTTAAGGGTATATATTAGTTTAAATTTAAATTCGAGCCGTTAGGGTTGTTAACAAAGAACGAAAATATTTCAAAACCTTTTATAAATAGCGTTAAAACACTATAAGATTCATTTATACTTTTTATAACCCATAATAATTCAACGGACTTACTGGCGAAGTATTCCTTCAACAACTCCTATGTTTACCATTACTTGTTAATAAAGCATGAACCTAGGAAATATTTAATTAAGAAAGTCTGTTTTACTTTCCGTCTTTTCTTTTGTAATCATATATATAAAACCACTTGACACTGTTTTAATCGGTGTAATATTAGGTAAGATTGACATCATATTCGAAATATCTCTTTAAGCTATCGTAGATTTCGCGTAAAGAGGAATAATTTGTTCAGTACCGAAAGTAGTAATCTTCAGCTGAACCGGTAAGGATATTGGAAAATGACAAGTAAAAATCTGGCAATTTAACCTTCATTAGGTAGCAAATAGTGAAAAACGGACTTAATTTAACATTGAAAAGGTAATACAAATTAACGCTATCATTATTTTCCTCTATAGCCTTAATAAACACGGTAATTGCCGCGTAATTCGTATATATTATAGGGACGTATCGAAAGAGAAAGATAATATACTAGTCATAAGAACCCTTTGAATTCCTCGACTAGTATTAGGGCTGATACTGATAAACAAGATAGTTATCTCTAGTTACGTTTAAAGAGAAAAAGCCAATAGTTGTTTCCACAATAGGCTCGCGCGTAAAGCCACTCCTTCTTTAATTGAGCTCTTAAAACTAGACGTATTAAGTAACTTAGAAGAAAGGGATTGAAAGGTTTCCGCCGCGGAGAACTAAGTAATACTCCTTTTAGTATTAAAGTATACATAGAGGTTTCTATTTAGTCAACTAATGTATTCAAGGGCGTGTGATATATAATTTAATCAATTTTTTTTCAGTCAATGGCATTGAACTGTTGGTCTTACGTAAAAGGATCTAAAAAACATATTTGCGTTTCGGCAAGGCCCTACGAACTTATATAAAGGCGTTCAAGAATATTATCGCCAATAATACTTTTACCCTTTTCCTAAATTTGTTAAGAGTCTTCATCTGTAACGTATAAGTATAATAAGTTGATAAAATTACAATATTTTTCTTTATTTGTAGGAAGGTTGAACTCTTACTATCTCATTAGTTTTTAGTCTGGTATTAAATTATCTGTTTATCGTCTTTAATGTATTTAAAATCAACTGTTAAACCATTTGTAAAAGTTATTGAAGGCGACGGATCCCGTATTATATCCGGTAAAGTCTAAATCCAAGATGTAATAACTAATGTAATTCGTTAGGGTTTCGAGGTTAGAAATTTTATCAGGGTTCATTTACTAAAGGTTGTTGTCAAAGTATTTGATGATTGTAAACCCAAAGTTTATGATTCATTTTTTTCGGGAAGGATTAGTGACAACGTTAATCTTAGCGTTACCTAAAGCTATCGTAATGAAGATTAAAAAGTGTAAGAGGAAAACAGTAGTGTAAATGGCTGAGTCATAGGTTTGCACTTGCAGTTAATATAGGTTGAAGATCGTAGGAATTAGTCGGTTTTACGATTTCAAATTTGCAGTAGTAGTACCCGTAATAGTACCAGCCGTAATATTACTAACTTAGATGTTTTCTAACTTACCGACTTGATAATCTTTGAGATTTTTATGCGGTTTATCTTAACGCTTTTAAGAAAAATTAATGAAGAATTTTTTGGTGTTTTTAGTAGAAATACCGTCGCCTACTTAGTAAACTTCTGCTAACAGCTATATAGTTCATAAATATTTCGTACTTGTTGCCACGAATGACTACATAGATTATAGGAGCCCTACGAAAGAATTTTTTTCCTACCTTTCCCAAACAAAGCGTAATAACAGGAAAGTAGCCTTTTCTTTTAGCCAATCTTTACTTAACCTAATAAGCACTAGTTAGTATTGGTAGGCCTTTATTGTTAAAAAGTAGTCGATTCGAATCACTACGGTCGAAGTAATTAGTACTGCATTGAAATTGGTTGTGGTTCTATGTTCTAAGTTTGGCAGACCGCCAGCCGGTTTTTATAACTAATTTGCATGGCTAAACGCTTGGTCCTATGCCCCACTTTCAATTGGGAACCTACTGAAATGCACTTCCAGTAAGTCCCACAAACTACTGCTAATTTTCAGTAGGTACAATAAATTAAATGAATAGTTTAGTTGAATTTGTTATACTACGTGCGACTGCTATTTCAATACAATCTTTAATAAGTTATATGAATTTTTCGAGTCCGAAAGGCATAAAAATATGAAATAATTTGCCCTAAAAGCTATTAAAAAGCTTTACCATCATTGAAAGACACATATCTAAGCCTTTACAAAATTGAAATTTATATCGAAAACTATAATTATTTCAATTACAAAGTACCTATTAACGTATTTTACTTGGATAGTAAGCCTATCATTTACATTATTAACTTCACAACCTCTTTATATGAAACTAAATTCCTGAAGTTCTTGTCGATAAAGGACGCGTGAAAAACGTTGAAGATATTGTAGATTAACATGTATATGGGTTCAACTAACGTCGTCGTTTACAATAATGGTACCAACTTTACAGCGGCTGAATTTTGAAAAAAACGTTAAAATAATATGGATTTAGTACAAATAAGTGCCTATGAAGGCTTACTAAAATATCAAAAAAGTCGAAAGGGTATACGTATTACTTCACTGAGTGTATAATATCCTTACGATGAAGATTAAAAGCTTTAAGAGCTAAGAAGCACGCTTTTAGATAGCGGTAAAGGGTTTGAATAATATTATGAGTCTTAATAGATTGATACTAAATTTACTAGTCTTTAAAGCATATCTACGCTTAACGAGTAAATCTTTACTATTAATAAGTACTTCAAAAAGAGCTATAGCCTACGGTAAGACATTAAAAGAGATCCGGAAGGAATCAACTTGGCGTTAAGTTAATAATGTTTTTAACACCAGAAACGGCTCCAAGATAATCGACGTATTTGATTTACCTTTAAAAAGTGAAATTTTAGTATGGCGGGAGCTAGGTCAATGGAATAACCTATACAAAATCTTACATATCGTTAGATTCAAAGTAATTATTAAAACTACTAACAGCCTCGTAATGTTCCGCATCACGTAAGTTAAACCCTATATAAGGGTAATTAATAATAAGAACCTTTAAGCCAAGCGATTAAACTAACATAACCCCCCTCTAAATATTATCGACAAACTAATAAAACGCCACCGGCACAGACTACTAATGGAAAAAAAGTAATACTAAAGAGGAGAAATAAATACCAGATCATATTTATAATACTGTTTAGTTAAATAGAAAAAAGAGAGACGATGAAAACTTAGTAATAAAACTATAAGTATAAGGTATTATTAAAACCTCCAGCAAACCTTTTAAAAAAATAGGTTTGAGATTAACGGCCTTATAATTCGAAAAGTTATATAATTCCTATCTAAAACCAACTTTAACCTTTAAAAGCCGAATATTGCTATTCTTAAGACGAGGATTATATACGAGGTTAAAGGTAAAACTAAGGGGCGGCTATACGAAAAGTTACGTTGAATTGTTTGAAGATATGGTAATAGAAACAAAATCGACATTCTTATGTAGTCTCGAACGATTGAAACGATCATTTAACGTTTAATAGTTGCTTTAATAGCAATTTTACTGAACAAAAATAAAGGGAAATTGACATTTAATAGCAGGGATATAACGTAAATATATATGTAATTAGCGAATGATTTACTTCAGATTGGCTTACTAGAATTACCACAAATATGAAGTATTACCTATCCTTAGAAGATCATAATACGGTATATTAAAGTACAATACGAATAATATAGAACAGGCATACATTTCTTTTCAACCTATAACTCGTGTTCTAAAGTACGGTTGAATATAAAAGTTTTAACATACAATCTGTATTTACTAGCAATGTCAAGAAAGGAATTCAGCTTAATAAGTATATAAATTGACTATAACCTTTTTATCAAATTTACTAGCTTTATTACATCGTAATAATATGAAATTAAGGAATTTAAATTTTGGAATTATAAACTAGTTATAACTCTAGTAAGAGGCAATCAAGTAAACTTTAACAGAAAGTTAATCCGTATACTTGATATTAATACTAGCCTTGATATTCGTTAAAAAGCCCAAGGTGTTAATTTATCCATAAAAAATTTGATGTAACTGAGACTTAAAAATACGAGAAATAAAGCGTCCGTAACAGTTATATCGCCACCCTATACTAAATGAAAGCCTTCTACAACCTATCTATTACGGTATACGCGTATGATCTAATAAATAAAGATTTTAACCGGCTAAATAAAAGGTTTCAATAATAAATACAGAATTGAAACCGAAAAATTAATATAGTTTCAATTGACCTATTAAAACTAAGTTAATAATTTTCATAAACGATTCCTGTAAAACTAATACCAACTTATCTTTATAAATTAAATTTTTGATCATATTGAGAAATTGAGAAAGGCGCAAGGAAAAATTTAGAATTATCTATAACCTAATCCATTAAACCTCTATTCAATATAAAAAGATTACATAAAGCGTATTAACTTGAAAAATTCACGGTATAATAGCTGAGTTTAATATATTTAGAGTTTTTTTAGGAATAAAACTTTCAAAGTCATAACAAAAAGCTTAAAATTCCTTCTATCCCGGTCTTAATTTGTATCAACTCGAAAAAAACATTTAAATACGTTTCAAAACTAGGAACCTACAGAAAAAACGCTTGATAATCGACGTAATAACACTTTGTAAAACTTAAAAAGGCCGGGAAATCGAAAGATTCCGATAAATAGATAAAAAAGACAATTCTATTAATGCTATAACGAAGGTATAACTAAATAAGGCACTAAAAGGGTCTATAAACAATAATAAACTAACCATACGAATCGAGGGCTATGTTAATAGGTTACTTCCAAGGTCAAGTTACGTGCTGGTGGATAGGAATATGCTGTAAAATTAAAAGACTTCCATAGGAATGAAAATAGCGTGTTCTTTGATTAATACAAGGAAATTGAAAATTTACATAAATGTATACCCGAAAAAATATTTGTAGAAATAGGTAAATTCAAGACTCAGATCCTTAGAGTAGTTCAAGGTAATTGTAGTTAATTTGAGTGAGATAGTTACCTGGAATTAACAGGGGTCCGGCCAGTTAACGAAGACGTAATTCAGCGGTAACCAGAAAACTTTTATCAATTACACTAAGGTACGCATATTGAAATGGTAATGATTATAATACAATAGGTCAAATTTACTTATAGTAAAGTTAACGATACTAACTGCAAGTTAGGACTTTTGTTTTATATGGTCTTAATGTATTAGTTACAAGTCAGGTACAATACACGCCTACTTTATATTAGGGTACGGGCCACGAAATTTGCTATACAAATTAATGTAGAAACAGTTTAGCGGTCTGCCAAACCTAGAAAAAGACATACACCACTTTACTACACAATACTACTGTTACTTCAACCTATTGAATCGATAACTTTGCAACGTCTAAAACCATATAAACAGGTATCGATATTAAAAACACCAAGAAATCTTCATCGATTCTTTTTAAAAACCGTTAAAATTAACCGCTAAAGGTCTCAAATCGACAAATTAGCAAATGGATAAGTCAGTAATACTGAGGGTGCTATTACTACAAAAAAAAACTAAGTACTACAGCCTACAACTTTTAACCTCTAACCTCTATCAACAACAAACAACTTCCAACATTAATTTTTACACTAATTCTTTACCTTAAACGCCAATATTTTCCCTTACTTTACGATTTTCCCTTCTTCTGTGCCAATTTAATCGTTAAGATCGCTATTTTAAACGTAAATACCAAAAATTACCAAGTCGCGCCAAGAAAGCTACATCGCATGACTTCATATTAAATCGCCAAGTGTCTAACCCTCGAACCACTAAATTCCTCGACTACCAAGTCCTATGCCAACTATAACACTAAGTTAACAACTACTTAATAACTATAAAAAGCAATTAAAACGCTTCGATCCTTCTTGTTCAAGTAAAAGTTATCTGGTTGACCAAGTTAACTATTACATTATCAAGTAAAATGGCAGCGAAAACATTAATAGCGGCAATCGCGTTTTCTGAAAATATCGTAAATTCTTTGCTGACTCAACCATTAATATGTATAAAATGTTCCACAAGAGTATTGAAGCCATGTTAAAAGTAGAGTTTAAATAACAAACGGTATACCCATCAAAAAATGAAATTCAACAAAATTAATAAAAAAAAACTTTTCGGATTAATTCAATTTAAGGAATATCCTTAAAATCTACGCTTTAAGGAAAAGGGCGTTAAATTTTTTTATCGCCCTTGTACATGTTCCAAGGGATTTCCCCTTGAAATTAAGTTAAATTAAACCTTTTTGTACGCCGACTTTTAAACACCTGTTAAGATACTTGACGGCCTAATACCTCCATGTCATAATAAGGAATACGATTGTAACGATAATAAAGAACGGAAAAAAACGGCGGCTAACACGGTAAAAGATATTAACTTTGAATTTATTCACCAATTAATGAAACATAATCATCAATCCTTACAAAATCCTTATTACGACCAAATACGCCTTACCCGTTAATCTTTTCCTTTAAATCGCCAAGTTCCTCAAGGCGAAGCTTCCCACAAAAGGTGCACCTACACGTGCAAGCCTACTATAAGTCCTATTATAGGACTTTACCGCACGAGCCAAGCGACTGGCAAATACCCTTAGTATCCCAACTCGTAAGCTTTAAAACCTAAATTAATAAAAAACATTACCGATGCCTAGGACAACTATTGCGACATTTCCTTCAAATTTATCAAAATGATCAATACTAATTATAAACTTTTTACAAATTTCGCTCAAATTTAAAACAATATATAGAAGTATAACAGGCAATGCTATAACCTCCTGAATACGAATATGATGGCCTTAGAAAATATTAACAAATGAATGGAGGTTTCTCCTTTTGAGTTCTACTTACAACTACCTGAAATCCTTATAAAACATACTAAAAACTATTACCCTACCTTCTTTACGCAGGTAAAAACTTTCCGCGAGATCTACGACTATATAAAAACCTATTGAAAATACAACGTCCACCTCATGCAATATTATATAGATTAGGCTATTATGAAATAAACATTGATAATGTTTTAAAAGAAAGAAGAATAAACACCGATAAATATTTTAAATTAAACACTTGATAAAGTCGATTCTATATTCACAAGTAATAAGGAAAGTATACGCTAGCTAAGTTACACTTCGCGAATAGGTACAGGTAATAGTTACGGGCATAAAAGAGTTCAAATACACGTTATAACTTCTAAATACTACTTTCGAAAACATTTTTTGGTTCATTACGGTTTTCGTTTACGATTATAATAACATATACTTTTGGAATCGCAGTAAAATGCAGTACAGTCAAGTCAACTTTACTTGCAGTAAAGTTGATTGTACGTACTGCAAATTGACTGTAGTTTGTGGGACTGCACTGCAAGTGCAGTGCAGTAGGTGCTCACTTCAAAGTGGGGCACAAACCAATGCGTTTGGCCATACAAATTAGTGTGCAGACCGGCTAGCGGTGAGCGAAACTTAAAACTTACGCATGAATCAAAAATATCAACGTAGCATCAGTTACTTCGACCACAGTGATTCGAATGGACTACGTTGCAAACATAAAAGCCAACCAATATATACGCTAAATTCGTTTAATATATATTTCTAAGTAAATAATGTCCTCTATATTAATCAAGAAGAATATGTACTGGTTTATTACCTCGATCGTAAATATGGACGACCACAATATTCAATTTTTTTTATTTTTTATTTCTCTTTTTGGATTGAAAGCTATAATTATACAGGCGCCAACGAGAGAAAAACTTCACCGGATATGGTAACTGTAAGAACTATCGTCGTAATAATAGAAAAAGATGTTAAATCTGTAATAATCCGGTTATTAATTAATTTTATTGGTAGGGTTTTAGACGTTGAAACGTTGTTGATTCAATCTGTCGAAGTAACAGTAGTATTGTGTGGTCAAGTGGTGGATAAATTGTTCTAGGTTTGGCAGATTGCAAGCTGGTCTTCGTAGTAATTTGTATAGACGATTGCTTGGCCCGTGCCCTAGTATAAAGTAGACTTGTACAGTACTTGACTTACAGAAAATACAATAGGCTCATATTAAACAATACACTTAACTTGCAGTTAGTATAGTTAACTTTACTATTATTAAAGTTGACTTGCTATACTGTAATTAATACTATTCTAATGCTAGCGGCTTTTTAGTTAGTACGCGTACACTAGTGTGGTAAACAATTTTTTTCGGTAGCCGTCAAATTACAACCTCGTCAACTGATTAAACCTCGGTTAATCCCAGTTAATTTACAAATTAAATTGCACCCATTTGAACCAAAATTGATCCTGTTTACTTTCAATTCCCCCACGGCTTCGAGTTCCGACATTATTAATTCCTACAAAAAGTTCTTCTATAACCGGCTTATGTAAACCCTTATTTTAGCCCTATCAATTAAACAAGTCGCTATTGTCAGTCCCTTAACAGTATTTTAGTTTATGAATATATAACTAACTACTGCTACGTAATTTAGCCTTACCGGGTGGCCTATTAACGTAACCCTAAATACGTATGGTTAGTCTATTGCTACATACAAACCTTTTATGATCTTTATTTGGCAATACCTTCGTTATAACGTTTATAGGATTTTCTTTCCCGTTAATTTACCGGAACTACTCGATTTCTTTGCCTTCCTAGGCTTTACAGAGTTCTATTACGTTAATTATTAAGCGTTTTTCACTAGTGATTCTGAGCTTTGAGAGGCATTCGAACAGGCTTTTCGAATCGGTAAAAATCAACACCGGGATAAAAGGAATCTTTAACTGTGTGGTAATAACGTTAAGGGTTTCCTACAGTGCTATCTCTATATTAAAATCTTATATTATAATATAGACCTTTAAAGCTAGTACGCTTCACATAATCCTTTCATATTCGATAAAGATCTAATGTATTAGGTTACAGTTAATATTAAACTAATTCTCTCGCCTATCGTTGTTAACGAAGGTTATTAGAAAGCAAATCTGTAAATATAAGTCGGTGTTGTTTATAAAGAACCTATTCATAGAGATTATTAATTTAGCTATCAATAAGTTGATTGAGAATATATTAATCCCCTGGTCCAAATTTCACATTTACTACTTAAACTTCATATTTAGCCGGTTAAAGTTTTCATTTATTAAATCCTGTGTTTGTACCGCAATATATAGATTTTAAGAGGTTTCTGGTTGATAAAAGATAGCGATATAGCTACTATGAGCACGCTATTTTAGGTATCGTTAAGCTTTAACTACATTGATCTTGTTAATTATGGTTAAATAAGTACTATAGTTTTTTCAAAGAAAGCTAAGGCCGGTATTAACACTAAGAATAAGGATTAATGATCCATTAAAGTTAAGTTAACTACTCTTCACTAACGTCGTAACCAGCTTGTAGTTTTAGAACATAAAATCCTTAATCACCTGTTATTCCGATATTATAAAATGAACCATGTTAACAAAAAAAAATTATTAATTTGTTTACTTATTAGGAAGAAATACTTATTTCACGTTACTGACAGGTATGAGTAGTATATTAAAAACTTTATATTTAACCGTAACTTGAACTGCGATTTATAGGTTAAAAACCAATAAACGTTTACTTTATCTAGTTCATATGATGATTTGATATATTGTATTACTGTCCCCGAAAGGTATATAACATATAGGTCCTATAATAGCTTTTATAAAACAATCCGTTATAAGTTGTTTACTAATTACGTGTATATTTACGTTATATCTCGGCTATTAATCGTAAACTTACCTTTAATTTTACTTAGTAAATTCTCATAAAAGCAACTATTGAATGCTAAATAATTTTATAAATCGTTAAATATTGTATAAGTATTTAGGTTTTGCCTTTATTACTGTATATTTAAGATATTAGGCGTAACATTTAGTGCGGCCGCCCTGTAGTTTTACCCTCAACCTCATGGTTAATCCTCGACTTCAAGATCGTAATATTTAGGTTTTAAAGGTTAAAATATGCCTTCTATACGAATTATATAACTCCTCGAGTTAGTAAGCCGTTAATTTCAACTTTATCTCTTTTTTTTAAAAAGGTTCACCGGAAGTTTTAATAATACCTTGTATTCGAAGATTTCATACTAAGTCTTCGTTATCCTTCTCTTTCCCATTTATCCAAGTAGTATTATAAATACTGCCTGGTTTATATTCCTCCTTTTTAACATTTCGCTTTTCCAGGGGTCGTTCACGCCGGCAGCTTTTTATCGGATTATTAATAATGATAGAGGAGGTTTGTATTAGTTCGTTAATTTGACCTAAAGGTTTTTATCATCGGTTGTTCCAATATAGGGCTTAACCTAGGTGATACAAAACTTTACGAGGCCGTTAATAGTTTTAATAACTACTTTAAACTTAGCGATACTTGAGGTTTTTTCTAGGTCTTTACATTTGCCCGGCTCCCATTACACGAGAATTTCACTTTGTAATGGTAAAGAAAATATGTCGATTATCGTAAGGCTGTTCCTAGTATTAAGGGCGTCGTTGAATTGGCGGTGTGCTGATTTCTTCCGTAATTCTTTCGATGCTTTACTGTAAGCTATAACTCGCTTTTAGATACTTTTTAATAGTGGAGATTTACTCATCAGGCGTGGGTACGTTTAAAAGACTAATAGCTTTAACACTAGGCTGTTAAGACTCATAATATCGTGTTGGCCTTTCACCACCATTTAAAGTCGCACCTTTAAATCTGTAAAGATTTTAATTTCTAGGATAGGGATATTATACATTCGGCAAAGTAATGCGTATAACGTTTTAATCTTCCTAATGCTTTAATAAGCCTTTATACGCACCTATTTGTACTGGATTCTAATTATTTTAGAATTTTCCTGAAACATCGCTGCCATAAAGTTAGCGCTAGTATTGTGGACAACAACGTTGGGTAGGCTTAAGTACGTATTAATTTACAGTAATCATTAGTGTTTTCCATGTATTCTTTGCCGATAAAGACTTTAGAAACTTAGCTTCGTAAAAAGAGGTTGCGAAGTTAACTATAAAAAAGGGGCTTATTATTCAAGTAAAACACATGAATAAAAACCCATTAATTAAAATCCTTAACGTTTTTAGTATAAATTTCAATTTTTAAGGGGTTTGAGTATATATTTGACAGTAGTAATTTAGTTTTTCGATGTTTAAGAAAAACATGCCAACTTTTTATGCTTTACAAACTTTAGGACTTTCAATAGCCTATCAAAAGCTAGGTAATTAAGATGTTGATATATTTAACATATTTCTAGCTTCATTAGGTTTAATACTATTTTCTTTAGACTCAGAAGATATAACTATAGGTAATTTTGCATAAAGGTAAAAGGAAAACTTTAACCGTGCTTCATCAGTTCGTCGGCATCAAAATTAACGTTAATGCCGATGGGACTTATATTATTCAAGTAAAGAAAGAAATAGATAGGGAACATAAGGATATGGAATGTAATTAATCTTATATTAGTTTAAACTACCATTATCCTTAGTAATAATAATTGGTTGCTTAGTTTGAAGCTAACTTTGGCCTTATTAGCATTCTAACGATTGATTTCGGACGTTGTAGTACTTTCCCTCCGTAACGATACATATTTCAAATAGCATCCTATCAAGTACCTTACTGCCCCTGTATTTAGCATAATGACTTAAAACGTGAGGTTCGCATAGCGATTGCGAAAGTTAAAGGTGTATAAGGGTTTAGGAGCTTGTTGAAGGTAAAGATAAATGTATTCACCTCCAAAATAATATAAAAAAGCATAATCGTCTAATTATTAAGCCGTATTAAAAGTTGAATCTTTATGACACTTAATTTATTTAGGGATAACATTACCGTTAATTACCTTATCGCCTTTAAAATCTACGATATAATCCAAGTAATTTCATTTGGAAATAGTAGAGTATTAGATGTAATACATTACATTTTTTTTTCGTTACGTTCAGTGGCTGGGTGACGAGGTAACCAACAGCTGAGCTTACCATAAATTTAATATTTTGTGCTATTAATATTACGATAGTTTTTACAGTTAACAGGTCCGTTTGAATTTTGGTCTTATTAGCTTTAACGTGTCTGTTACTTTTAGTTTAAGGCCGTTAAGCCAGAATTCGTGTAATAAAAACGCCTATAACCGTATTTAAGGTCGATGTAATTAACTACTATAAGATTTTTTGTATTTAAGTTAAGGATGTTATCGACTTAAGGGTATATACCAGGAGAATTTGGTATATACGTTATTACAGTTACAAACGAGGAGCTTAACTAGCTAAAAAGATTTTACAGGTAGTATTTAGCCGTTATAGGGTGTATTTGAACTCGTTAACATCCATAACAGCTACCTGAACCTATTAGCGAAATGTGGCATCGCTAACGTAGGCTTTCCGCATTACCAACTGGCATAATATGAGATTATTAAGCATCTAATTTAGCGCGTTTATTGTTGTTTCCTGCTTTTCTCCCCCCATTATTTTTGTGGTTAACCTCATAGTGGCCTAATTTGTATAATATTAGGCAAGGTAAATGTCGTGTTTGAAGTGGCTTTTTATATTATCGTAAACTTTTCTCAAAGGGGTTGTTCTAGTTAGTAAAGTTAGGTCATAGTCCCTGATATACCCTATAATAATTCCGGAGAATAATGAGTAAAAGAAAGAAGAGGAAACCTCTATCTACTTACAAATATTTAAAAAGGGTATTATTTTCGTGTCGAAAAGATTGTAAGACTTTCCTTTATACTTCTTTACATTGTTCCATATCTTGGTAGAGTTCTTGAAAAGCTTTAAGTTAATATTAACCATTTTGACAGATCTTGAAGGAACGTCGCGATAATCATTTCAGTTTTTATTTGTATTTCCTTGTAATTCAAGCCTTAAGACGTTTGAGTCTTGCTATTAAAGGTAATTGCTAGTCGTCTAACTCAGAGGATGAAGTCATGTAATAGGATTTATAGTAAACTCGCGTATATAGGTAAATCTGCCGTGTGAAGGCTTTTAAAGAGCTTCGCGATTCTGATTAAAGAGTAGGTGGGTAATAGACACTTAAATGTTTTAAGGGAGTTGTCGATCTTGTTTAATTTACCAGTGGAAAATGCCGACGTTAATACCTTTTGATACGTTAACAACTGCTGTTTCGTACGCTTTTCCACCGTTAAATGCGTACTCCGCGCTTTTATGTAGAAGTGTTGAGTTACCGAACAGATTAACAGGTTTCTTATCGTTAACGTGTAAAGAGGTTTAATATAATTGGGAAATAAGGATAGGTCCCCTAAAACGTATATGCAGGTGTTGAATTTCTTTATTATTATTTTCCTTAGGACGTAGGTCTTAAGGATATTCCTTAAACTTAGCCAAGTTGATAAAGGTCTTTACCAGCTTGGTAAAACTTTTTTTCACATGTAAATCCCTCACTGTTTAAGTTTTTCCTTTAGCTTTAACTTAAACCCCTTTACACCCTTCTTCAACATATTAATGGTTTAGTTTTCAAAAAACTGACAGTATTTGCGGAAAATACGGTTATCACGGAAAATATTTTCGCTTTCATCTTGATCGATAATATAAATGCTAACAAAGTCAATTAGGAGCTTTCTCGTTAAGTCTTCATCGATATCGTACCCCCAAAGCTTTTTATTATAATACTTTGGAAAAAGGGGCTCGAGGGATTTTATTACCTCTATTTGCTTTTAAATAGGTATCATTATAAGGTTTTGGCTGGCGTGTGACCTGGTGTTTTAGCAAGTAGTCGCGTCGGAACTTGGAATTAGGCATTAGATTACGCGACGTAACGTGGCTGTTTCGACGGGACTTGGCGAATCTTGGTATTTTTCACTTAGGGTATCGAACTTGTTGATTAAGTCGACGTAAGGGAAGTAAAAAGAGTAAACTATAACAAACTTGTTGTTTGAGCTAAAGTTTGGTGTAAAGGGCAAGATCGAAGGTCGTTTGTTGTTGTAGGTATATGTCGAAGGTAGTTTGTTGTTTTGGCTGTATGACTTAGTTGGTGTCTATAGTATTAGTAATACCAGTAGTAGTACTTACTTAGCCATTTACTAATTTGCCTAACTTTGAGACTTCTGATAGTTAATCTTAACACCTTTAAATAAGACCCATGAAAATTTCTTTGTGTTTTTAATAGCGATACCATCGTTACCTATAAACTGCCATAAAGACTGGCACAGCCCAAAGGTCTTCTTTATATACTGCTGGAGAGACTGATACAGCAGTAAAGACCCTTCGCAAGAATATTTCCTCTACCTTAGCCGCCGTTGTTAATATAAAGCGTAACCAGAAAGTAGTTTTTTCTTCTATTTAGATTGTCTGTGCTCAATCTAATAAGTACTGATTAGTGTCGGTAAGGCTTTAGAGGTTGTAAAGTTGTCAATTCTATTGATTGAAGTAATAGTAGTATTTTGTGATCAAGTAGTAGATGAATTGTTCTAGGTTTGGCAGACCGCTAGCAGTTCTTCGTAGTAATCCTTATAGCCAATTGAATAGCCCGTGCACTAGTGTGCAGTAGGAGCATACTATACTTGACTTACAGCTAATATAGTAGGCTTACACAAAACAATACACTCAACTTACAATCAGTATAGTCAACTTTACTGTAAGTAAAGTTGACTTACTACACCGCAATTACTACTATTCCAATATATTGAATACCTTTCAATAAAATTTTATAAATAACAGGTATTATATTATTATCGATACCCTTCTAATACCAAATAAGATTGCTTTAATTGTATTGTAAACTATGGGAGTAAAGAAAATACTAATTGTAACGATATTTTTCAGTAAATTAAGTAATATAAAAACGTTAGTCCTTACGCGGCTTAGTAACTAGCTGACAACAATCTTCTATACCGTTTCAATGGCGAAAACCCTGACCTTTACCTTAAATAAGCCCCTAACCCATTCAATATTTTTACTTGTACGATTATTAAGCGGACTATACTTTTTAAGGTATTGTATCAAATAAAAAATCAATGATGTATTTAATAAAAGGCTATTTACAATACGTGATATTATGAAAAAAAAAAAACACTACTGCTACGGAAATCAATTGGTAAAATATTGGTAAAGCTAAAATTAAATTCGGCTTGAGTGAATAACTATTGTTACTGAAAATAACGGTTATTTAAATTGTTATTAAATCGATTGCATTCCTTATCATAAAATCCCTTACTTCTTTTCTCCTTTATTTTGAAAACATAAAAACTCTTAGTGTCAACGTTAACATTAATATAACTAATTTGGTTAAAAATGGTAACAGGTTTACCATTCGCCTTTAAATAAGGGCATTTTTGGTTTTATTTTTAGGATCTCAAGCTAATAGTACTAAATTTGATGCAATTAAAAATACTTTAATTATACTGGAGTTTTGATTATCCAATAGTTGATAGTAGTATTACGTAGTTAAATGGTAGATGTCTTGTTCTAGGTTGGGCAGACCGTTAGCCGGTTTTAACTGTAATTTATATGACCAATTGCTTAGCCTGTGCACTAATGTAGGGTAGGTGTATATTGTACTTGATTTACTCCTAACACAATAAGGCTATACAAAACAATATAATTAACTTGACGTTAATATAGTTCAATTATTTATAAGTGAGGTTGACCTATTATATTTCAATTACTTTTACTCCAATATAAACGGCTTTTTATTTTAAACCCTCACGTTAATATAATCGACCACACGTTTCCTGTTACCTCCCAATTATATCTTCGTCAACTAGCTGAACCCCTGTGATTTTTAGTTAACTTTTATACCTAAATTAATCATAATTACCTTTAATTATTCAACGGCTTTGAGTCTCGGCTCTACATATTTCTATAAACAAGTTTTCCGCCATAAACTTATATAAACATTTAATTTTACCGTGATAGTTAGACAAATCGTTATCGTTATAACCGTATCAGTCTTTTCATTTGACAATATATGTTTATATGTTAACACGTGACTTAGCTTTATCAGCTGGCTTATTAATATAGCCCTCTATATGTATAGTTAGCCTATAACTATCCATAAATCTTTCTAGGGCATTGTTCAATAATATATTCATGATAACGTTAATAGGATTATAATTACCATCAATATATCCAAAATCCTTGATTTTACAGCCTTTGTACGTTTTACAAAATGTTATCACTTCAATGATTAAATGTTTTTCACTAGTGGTTTCGAGCTTTAAAAGGTATTCGAACAGGCTGCTCGAATCGGTACAAATTACCACTGGGATAAAAGAAATCTTCAACTTCCTTATAATAACGTTGCAAATTTCCTAGAAAGCAATACCTATATCAAAACTAGCTATCATACCATAAAACTCTAAAGTCAACAAAATTAGAATAATTCTTTTAAATTTAACATAGGTTTAGTAAATAAAGTTAATGATAATGTTAAACGGTTTCTACCGCCTATCTTCTTTAACGAGGATTATGAAAATACCTATTTATAAAACCGAATAGGTATTTTTTGTACAAAATACCGTTTATAAAAATCATTTAATTGACACTTGACAAGGTAATCGGAATTATATCAATATTTTGGTTCAAGTTGCATATTTTCTATTTAAGCTTGCTATTAAGACAGTTGAAGTATTTCTCTAATGAATCTTACGTTTTTACTATAATCGATAGGTCGTAGGAATCTTTGGGTGAATATAAGGTGGATATATAGCTATTTCAGACGCGTTATTTCAAGTACCGTTAAACTTTATTAACGTTAATCCTTTAAATTTTAGCCAAATGAATATCCTAGAATTTTAACCGAAAACTAAATATAATATCAAAACGAAGCATACGGATTAAAAATCAGATAGCATTACATGAATTACCCTCTTCCCAAATTCATTATCAGTTTGAAATTTGAAAACTTAAAGTCTTTAATCTTCTGCTATTACGATTCCATAAAGCTAGTAATTTCGACGACCAAGGTATCGTTAATTTTTATACCTATTCAATTGAAATCCTTTCTATGTTACCAATAAACACGGATCTCATATTAAGGACTTTATACTTAATCGTAACTTAAAATACCACTAATAGGTTCAAAACTAATAGACGCTTATTTTAACCAAGTTTTATAATAACTTGATATCCTGTATTACCGTCTTCGATGAGTAAGTAGTGCATAATTCCTGTAGTAATTTCAATAAGTCGATCCGCTATAAATTGGTCGCTAAGTACGTGTACATTTACGTTATATTCCGGATATTAGGTGTGAACCTGCCTTTAATTCTAATTAGTTAACTTATTACCAAAACGAATATTAAAAGTTAATTAAATTTCTTAATCCTTGACGATTAAACGTTACTTTTCTTATAACCGACTCATAATCTTACCCTTAACTTTATATATAATCCTGGACTTGAAAATCGTGATACTAGGTGTTTAAAGGTTAAATTCGGTTTTTAATACAAATTATACAACTCGTCGAGTAATCAGGCTGTTAATCTCGATCTTATCACTTGCTTTAAAGGGTTTTCTGGAAATTTCAATAATACCTTATATCCAGCGCTTACATACCAAGTATGTTTCATCCGTGTTTTTTTAACTTATCCAAATAGTATTGTAGATATAATCCGGTATATATTATTCCTTTTTAACATTTATTTTTTCGTTGGTCGGCCGCGTTGGCTTCGCTTCATTATAGTATCAATAACAGGTGAAAAGAGGTTATATTAGCTTAATTAATTCGCTTGAAGTTCTTTATCGTCAATCGCCCTAATCGAAGGCTGAACCTATTTAATACAAAACATCGCGAAGCCTTTAGCAATTTCAAAAACTACTTTAAAATTGGCGATACTTAAGGGTTTATATAAGCTATTAAATTTTCTAATTTTTCGCTACCAAGATTTCACTCCTGAAGGGTAAAGCAAACACGTTGATTATCGTAAGACCGTTTCTGGTATTAAATGCAATATTAACTTAATACCGTACCAATTCCTCCTCGAACTCTTTTAATACATTACAATAGGCTACAACTTTAATTTGAATATTACTTAGTAGGGGATATTAACTCGTTAGGCGTAAATATACTTCAAATGTCAATAGCGTTAACATCAATCCGTCAGAGCTTTTAATATTGTTTAAACCCTTTACTGATATTCAAAGTTATTCCTCTCAATTGGTAAAGCTTTCAATTCTACCTCAGGAATATTATATGTTCGAAAAAGTAATATATATACCTTTTTAACCTTTATAATACTTTAATAAGCCTTTACAGAGACCTGTTTATATTAGATTCATATTTTCTTAGCGTTTTCTTAAAATTCTATCACCGCAAAGATGATATTAGTATATTAAACAAAGATATTAAGTATGTCTTGGTGCGTATGAATCAAAAATATCCTTAAAGTTTCTTACGTATCGTTTGAGGATAAGGACTTTCAAAGCTTAACTTTGTAAAAAAAGATTACAAATTTAACAACGTTGAAACCAAACTTATTATCTAAGTAAAACAAGTTGATGAAAACTTTGCAATTAAATTCATTATTGTATTTTAACTCAAGCCTAAATTTTCGAAGGACTTTAACATATATTTGGTCATATTATGGAAGCTTTTCCCACAATGTTTAGCGCAAAGTATTACGCATTTTTGAATCTCACGAAATTTCAAATTTTATTATAGCTTATTAAAGTCTCGGTAATTACAACGCCGATATAATTGACGTATTTCCGACTCCGTTAGCTTTACTACCGTTACCTTGCAACTTCAAAAATAAAACCACAAATACCCCTACTGTCGGTAAAGTCTCAAGCCTTAGTATTCACGTGAAATAAGGTCTTCAGAAGAGTAATCAAAATGATTGGTATTGTAGTATAATAGAAGATAATGCAAGAAAAAGCATATTGAGGTATACGCTATAAGTGAGGGCTTATAAACCCTCCACCCAAAGCGTATTCCTCTGGAATACTTCTTCTAGACCGATCCACGTATTATCATCGGTTTGGAATAGCTATTTTAGACCGATCTATGCATAATGCACTTTAAGTCTTGTAAGAGTACAGCCTATAACGTAATACTTGACCGTGCACCCTATAGGAGTACACTATGCAATATAAGATACTGCGATTTGACTTATATATACTATCTATAAGGGTATATAGTAATATTTACAAATGTAATTTTTATTCTTTTCTTTATATAATTCGTACCTATAACCTAGTAGTAGTAATATTGTTTGTAATATTAATTGTAATAGGTTAAAATTAGCAATTTCCGTAGTAATAGTATTTTTGCTGTATTAATCGCAAAAGGTTTAAATTAATGGTTACTGTAATAACAGAGTTATTATCGTATTGATTGTAAGAGTTCCAAATTAACAAGATCGGCTAAAATTAGCAAAGTTTAGCCGGGGTGGTAATTATAATTTGGGTTTAGTTCGTTCAATTCAATCGGGGTGATATTGTTGGTAATAACGTCTTTTTGTAGTTAATAAGGTTAATTACAACGGCGTTACAAGGGATAACTATGTAAAATCAATTACGTAAATATGATTACGTAATTACGTGTTAGGTTAATATAAAAAGATACATCGCCATTAGCTTAGGTAAAACCTCTTTTCTTTTTCTTTTAAAGGTACGTAATCTATATAAATACAAGTCCCCATTTTAATTTAACATTTCTTTCCTTTAATTAAACAAATCCATATCCCAATTTTTCTCTATTTCCCTTAACTGAAACAAACTACTTGAATAAATGAGTTATTTAACCAATACTTATAACTAACTTTTCCTCCATCCAGATAACACATAAAATATAAAGGGACTGAGGTCGGAGCTGTTGCTCAAGGTGATCGGATTCTGTCTATAAACCTCGATGAAGAAGAAGGAGAAGAAGTCCCTACTAGGGAGCGGCTATAGAACTAAGATGATACAGCCCTCCCTCTAGTCATATAACGTATCCTTAAGCGGCTCTCTCCCTACTTTAGAGCATTATAGGAGCGTGTAAAACTATTAGGGTTGGATTCCTGATAATACAAGTCAGACATTAGCCTGTAACATTACCCCTAAAAATATCCCTGTCGTTCCTCCCCTTGTTTTTTTTTTGTAATATTGTGGTGTAAGGCGTTATAAGTATCAGGAAGGTACGCGCGCCTTTTAAAACAAAACGGCTCCGTGTAAAAGACATTGGGCTAACGTTATGTAAAAGAAGCTTTAATGCCCCCCTCTTTTCTTATAAATAATGTTTAAAGTTCCAATTATAAAGGATAAAACTTTCTCTTTTTAAACCTTTAACTTTGCTGTATAGTATTAATATTTATAGTTACTAATATAACACTTATTTATTTTGTAACCTCAATACTCCATTTACTAATAAAATCATGATGAATCCTTTACTCGCCGCCGAGGTACATAAAGTTATTAGAGATATGTATTATATATTTTAAAGCTACTTAATCTTTATGAACGAGTACAAAGTTCCCCTTTTTAAAGGCTAACGATATATACCCGAACGTGATTCGAAAATAAATATATTTCGAATATATTCATAAAATTACCTATAATTTTACAAAGTTTTTCTAAAAGATTAAGGGTAAGTGGTTTCAATAGCTACCAAGGAGTTACTAACAAACAGTGAAATACTAGGGCCCGGTTCCGCTTCTTTTCCGTTAGGGTTACGGGTCATAATTCTGGTTATACGTGTAAACCGCTATATTTAAACCCCTATATAAATAAGATTATTAAGGAGTTATCGGAAGTATATTTAGCGTTCGATTTCCAGGACCAAAGTAAGTCCACATATTATTAATCGTTTCCTAAGTGTTAATAAGCGGTTAAAAAGCGTATAGACTTAGGTAATTGACGCCAAAAAGGTTATAAGAGTCCGTCGCGTTATGTAATGTAAGGTTAATACCAGAGGTGGGGGGGGTTTTATCCTCTTTACTTTTATACAGTCTAGGGGCTTACGGGCCATGTAGTTAATAAACGAGAAACGTAATACTTAGGGAAGTTTTTTATAACTAGTAAATTCGTAAAGGATGTAGCTAACTAATATCAAAGATGCGCTATTAAAAGCAATATAAAAGCTTAATAAGGTCTCAGAGCGTATTAATCCTAAACTGGGTCGTATAGATACTAAAATAAGTTAATTTATTGAAATACATTGAAAAATATTTGGATAAAGATTCAGATTAGAATTTCAAAGATATATTCAAGTAGGGCCTGGTTATAGTCGTTTGCTTTTCGTCTTTATTAATATTTATATGTTTATTTAGTATATTTTTACTAACGGTTTATATATCGTTCCGTTTGGAAAAATAAAGTGTAAAATTATACCTGTTTACGGGTTAGGCGTAAAGGCCTATCGTTATATTTAGCTAGTTTATAACGCGATTCGAAGGTATTCAATACCACAGTATTAGAAAAGTTTAAAAACGACTTTTACGTTAGGTATATATAGCCTACCTATTTAACCAAAACTTACTATTTCGGTTAATTATAAAGCCAATTACGTTAAACTGTGGGTTCATTACGGGTTTTAAATATACTTTCGACTTAGTATTTCGGTTTCGCCTTATTATCGTGGTTTTTTCAAATTGTAACTTACGATTAAAAGTCTTGAGTTTACTAGCTGAAAAGAGGATTCGAAGCGGTGCGAATAAATTAATTTACATAAAATCGAGGATATTTACTACCCGGTGTATTAAGTTTGATAACGTAGAAATCGATTATTCGCGTTACCTAATACGTATCGTAAAGCTAATTTAATGTTTTGAAAAATTCGTTTAACTTGTGATTTTTTAAAAAAAATCTAAATGTCTTCGTCGACTCGAAAACGTTTCGAAGAAGAACGCCGTTTATTAACAGATTTCTTTATACGTTATTACGTAACCATTATTACAACTTATATAAATTCCGTAACTTCCCGAATTCTTTTGAATAAAGTTTTAAACCTTTACGCGTAATATCGTCGTTGAAACGAAAAAAACATTATACTGGTTATACAAAATTAATGTAATAACTATAGGTTATAAGAAATGAGTTAATACCAATAGTCGATATATCTTTATTATTTAGTATTTATCAATAGCCGTGTAATAAACGGTTTTAGTCGAGTTATATATAAACGACGAATGAACGTAAACATGTAAATACTTATTGATTTACGCGTTCGGTTACGCCGTTAATTTAGGGGTAAAAGGTGGTGCTTAAACGTTGCGCTACCTTAATTAAGTCGTAAAGACGTTTTTAAAACCTATCGGTCTAATTCGAATTATAGTTACTAATAAGCGTACGCTGAAAACCATAAAACCGCTAATAACAATTAAAAAACCATTCTATATAAACCTCAACGTTTATAATAATTATAACCTCGAAGGTAACGATTTCACTTAAACAGTTTGTATTAATTATAAAGTAACGTGAGTTACCCTTGTACTCATAAGGTAAATTAATTATAAAATCGTTCAAAAGTTCGGTTTAACGCCGTTTAGAAACCAGGAGGGGTATAAAAAGCCTTTTTCGACGGTGTTTCTAATACATTATACGGTTACAAACATCGTAGTTACGGTAAAAGCAACGGATCGTAAGATATAAGCATAGCTAAAAATACGGTTTAAAAGAGATAATGATAATAACGTTGCGGCTTAGGTAGCCGGTAAAAAGCGAATCGTAGGAAATTCAAATTAATAAGGTAATAAACGGTTCGTAAATAATTACCTAAATATAATCGCGAAACCTCAAAACTTTATTGTTGTTTATTATGTATTTCGAAATTAAAACCTTTTACGTACAGTTTTCGTCGGTATGAATATCCGTTAAAAAGTGTCGGTCGCCTATACGTACCATAATTACTAGACGAAGGTAGGTGATATCGCGTGTAATAACGGGATCCCAATAATTTTAAAGGTTATTATTGGTAAAAAGTTTACGGGTTTTTAAAATTAATTCGCTGGCGACGGTTATCCGGAAGATGTACATACGCAGGAATGATTCGAAAAAAAACTATTCGGAACTTAATAACTAGAGTTTTCGGCTTGGGTAACGTAGGTCCGAAAAACCCTTAAAATATCCTAATTTCGTCGTAATAATACATCGAATCGTACGTAGTCTATTACTTTATTATATACTAACAGAAAGCGAAATTACGAAAGGCGTTTAAATTGGTGGACTTGTCGTTCGAAAAGACGTCGCATCGTTTTAAAGTATTTCAAGTTTTTCTAATCAGTTAAAATAGTAGACAGGTGTGTTGAGTTTCGAAGCTCCACGTTTTATACTGTTAAATAACTCATAATCCCAAATAGCTTTTGTTCGTGAATTTCGTAATTATATTCGACAAAATATAAGCGATGCGAGTAATAAGTTATTAGGTGTAGGTTACTGTAGTCGTCGCGTTAAAAAAGGTAGCCTTTTAAGGCCTAATCAAAATAGTCGGCTTCGAAAAAGGTATCGCGGTAAGGATACTATTAGACCAATATGCGTTCGGGAAAAAAGCAAAGCTTAAACCGTTCGAAAATAGCTCTTTTTAAAATTCCTCACGAAATAGAGTACCTTTACGGGTTAGTCGTAATAATAGTTTAATAATCGTTAAATAATTGCGGATAAAATAACTATAAAAATTTGCGAAATTTAAAAAGCCCCGTACTTTTAAAATCGTCGTAAAAGTCGTTTATTTCCGATTAACGCGTAGATTTTTTAGCTTTGTACAGACAACGACGTTAATTTCAATAACAAATCCCAGGTACTTAGTTTTTGAAATACCGAATTCGTATTTAAAATATGCTAATGAAGTCTTGCGACGTTTAATACATTCAGGATTTAATTAAATTTAGCTATATAGCAGCTAAAAATGTCGTTAAAATTAACGAAAACGTTCACGGGGTAAAAGAAATAAAAAATATCTAAAAAAATACGTAACTAATTATTAATATACCATTAAAAGGTAACGGGGGCATTAAAAAAAACCGAAAAGAGTAATAAGATATTTGAAGAATTCGAAACGTACATAAACTACAATTTTAAACTTATTTGATTCTTTCATATAGAATTAATAAAAGTGAATTAAACGTTTAACTTAGTAAATCATTTAATTTAAGAAACGTTCATAAACTTCTTATTATAAGAGGAAACGGGTAATGATTTGCCTTTATAATAGTATTGAGCTGGCGATAATCGATATGAAACCGTAACCCTTTTTGGGGGGTTTGAAGGAAAAATCCTAAAGAGTTTACTAAAAAGCTATTTATTTGAATATAACCTTAATTAATTAATTCGTTTAACGTTTTACGTAATATAAAAAGCTTTTCATACGATATGCCGTATGAAGAACCCTATAGTACTTTTCAAAGTTATACTAGAGTTTACCTAAAATAATGTCGTATTATAAAAGAAAACGATGTAGGTTTTTATCCGGTTTTGATATTTATCAAAGTCAACGTTTAAAAAGGTTATAAAGGAAATAAGTTATAAAAGAAAATTAGGCGTATAAAAAGTAACTTCATCAAGTTATCGTAGAAAAAAATCTATACGATAACTTTGAACGGTTAGTAAACTATTTACATACTATGTTAGAATATTTATAACTTATATTTATTAAAACATAAAAAAAGAATAACATTATACAGTAAATGTATTATAAACGAAAAGCTATTTTAAAATTAATGCAAAGCTATTAGGTTAAATCAAATCTTATTAACTTATATATATGATTAAATACAAAAGTTAAGCTTTTATTTTTTCGAACTTGATAAGGTGTTCTACCGAAGTAAGATGGAGTTTAATAACGGCTTTATCGTTAAAGCCGTTCGAACGTTACGCCGGGTCTTATAAACAGGTAAAATTCTGGTAACCATTCCCGCCGTAATTTAAATATAACCCGAAGTTTTTACAACGAAAGACTTTTGCATAATTAACCTAAATGTCGCGTTATTTTAAAGCGATTCGAAAGTCATTAACATTAATTATAATAATATCGCCCTAGATATTTCGAACGGGCGTATTACCGCTGTTATTTACACCGCAAAAAGGGCCTTTGATAATAATAATATTACTATCGCCGTAACCAATACGAAAATTATAAAGGTATCCGTCGATAAATTAAATGCGCACGACTTATTTATTATAATTGGTAGGTATATTAAGGGGGAGTCACGTATTAATAAGTATATTATTAATGATTTCCTTTAAAATAACGAGTTTAGTGGCGGATTTCCAGGCTATACCACTGGTGTTCTCAAACAAAGCTTTTAAAACGTTTTAAAAAACGGAAAATCGTTTACAAATTCCTCATTTTATACTCGTAAGCCGAACGATAATTATTTCAATAGCGTTAAAGTCGAAGTAAAAAGTATGAAATATATTTATAAAGGTGTTAGAGTCGTTAATACCGCCGTCGTTTTTGCGAACCTAATAACTTTTTATACCGGTTTTTGCGGGGTGTTCAAATTATTCAAAAATAACGTAAAATTGATCCTTTTTATACCAATAAATTTCTGATTTAGACTCAACTTACGTATTATTGTAACTATTCATATCGAAAATCGAAATTTAATTCCGAAAAACTTAATGAACTAGTTAAAAGGTTTACGTTTAAATCGGTAACGCCCGTCGAAAAAGACATTAATATCGTAATTAAAGTTAAAAATCGTCGTTATTTATGAAGTTAACGCGATTATTAATAAAATACGGTATAGTAACGACGTCGTTCATGACGTACATAGGGAAACCTTTTTACAAAAGAAGTTAATCCGAAAACATAAACATGTCGCCAACTTCGAATTACCGAAATATATTTATTAAAACTTTCAATATATTAGTATTTCGTTATTTGTAATGTGAGACGGTATCTCGAGTGGTTAAATCCTGTTTAAAAACTTTAATACGTAAAAAGTTGGTAAAACATTCGTATTCAATCGTAAAGTAATAGTATTAATCTGTTAAAGTATTTTAAAGTCATTTTTTAACCTGTAGGTCCAAATTAATTCAAGGTTTAGGGGTTCAAATTAGGTAGATTAAAGGATAAAAAATAGTCTTGATCTAATATCGTCAAATTCTTTTTAAAATACCGTCGAAAAAAGGATTGAGATTTATGTAAAAAGGGATTAAGGCCGGAACTATCGCTTAAGGTAGTCGGAGCTATTTATAAACCTTAATAAAATATAAGGAAAAGAAGTTACTGTTAGGGAGCAGCTATGAAACTAAGATGGTATAGTCCTCTCCCTAGTCATATGACGTGTTCTCAAGCGGCTCTCTCCCTGCTTTAAAGCATCGCAGGAGCGTGTAGAACTACTAGGGCAGGATCCCTGGTAATACTAGCCAGGAACTAGCCTATAACATCAAACCCGAATTGTAAGTCGTCGTTTGGCACGTAAGCGGCGGCGCGCCGTCGCTGCCGCCGTTGCCGCCATTACAACTATTATTACTTCCACTACTATTACCACCACTAATATTAGCAACTCGCCCTCGTCGGGCAACATCTCCTCCATTGCCGCTACGCCACCAGCTTTTGTTACGCCGCTTGCTGTTACGTCGCCAAGTCCTGCCGTTACCGACGCTACGCTACCTAATACCGCCATCACTACGTCGCTCAGCCTAGCAGCCGCTTTTATCTCGCTCCTTCCCGTTGTCGCCACCCCGACCTCTTTCTCTCCTTCCTTTCCTTTCCCCTTCCCTAACTCGGGGGAGGAGCAGGGGGCTCCTAAAGTTATAAACTTTACACTTTTCCCACAAGTAAAAACCCTATTACCTGTAAAAATCCCTTGATGCTGTAAGCGTAACCTAACGTAATTACGCCAGGGTATATATATTTTAATTCCTTCGTTTATATATTTTTTACCCCTCCCCCCTTTTTTGATATAAGGAATATGAGGCGGATTTTCTTTGCCGCTTCGAGCTTCGTATCGGCAGGGTACGACGTAAAGCGTTTTTAACGCGTTAAAAGTTAAAGCGACGTACCCGGATCTGTAGTCTTAGGCCGTAAGTAAACACGTTTTATGTATCGTATATTTTATCCGCAGCCGCAGGCAAATTTATTAGCGATTACCACGAAAGCAGGGGTTACTCGGCTCGGTACCACCATTACGAACGGATTAATAACTCGTATGCCCCCGTTCCGATGATTTTAGGGCTGCAGGCCGAGGTCCTACTACGCGTCCGCCGACTTTTCAATAATTTTTAACCAAATTTTGAAAACCGCTTTTATTGAAAAGTACCGTTCAAGGTCATCCGAAAAACGAATCATCGTAAAATAACTAAAATAAGCCGATACTAATTAGTAATAGGCGCTAATCGGCAAAGTAGGGAGACGGTAGCCGCCGTTACCGCCTAGAAACGGTACCTACGTATATATTATATAAATGAGTTCGACGGTGTTATCGCATGTCTATCTTGACCTAGACAGTGGTTGGGTCAAGAAATGAGCCAGTATGTAACTGCGCTACTGAGAAGCCTGAAGTCTAACACATCAGGCGGGGAATATCTCTTATGTCAGCCACGAGGACTAAGCAAAGTCACGTGATGGATCATGAAGGATCATAGCGATCTAAGATGATCCAGAGAACGGAGGATCATAGCGATCCAGTATTATCCAACTCAGGACAGTACTGAAGACGGTATGAAGGATAAAAGATATAAGGATATGGTCAGTACCACATAGATAGTATTTCCTTCATATCTCTTCAGTTGTCAATCTAAGTATCAGTCTCAGTATATTTTGAATAGCCTTACAGCTTTTGATTATTACTTACACAGTTGCAATATTATTCACTTAGCACCTCTACTTCCTTCTTGATAATATAAACCCTCTAACACCTTCTATTTTCTCACGAGTATTTAGTGTGATCATTATAATGTCGTCGCGAAAAGATTAATCCCTTCCTTATATCTTAACCTAAGGGTATAATTAATAAGTTATAGGGTGATATCTTTGTTGGCGTTAATAACGTCATTAGCGGTCATAACGGTAACGTTAATATAATGGGGGAAAGCAATGGGGAGAATGGTAAGGACGCGACGGCGTCGCCCTTCCCTTTTAATAGTAGACAAATACCCCCGGAGCCGGGCTGGTATACCCGGCTCTAGTATAATACATTACATATTAATTTTATATTTTTTTCAAAATAAACATTTCAAATAATCAACGTATTTCATGTCTTTACAATATCGTAAAATTAAATAAAAAAAAGAAATCCTAAATCGGCGTAAATAATCGTCTTTAATAAAGATAAAATCGGAGATCGTGGCGGATAATTCTTTTAAATAAAGGTAAAACGTAAATTAGTACGAAAGGTATCGATAGGCTGATCTGAGTTGACGAAAATTAGTATAACGTACTATCTTATTGAGGTTGTAAAACCTTTTTACTTTCCTTAATAAACAACGTAATTGTAAATATAAGAATTTTCAATACGTCGTTTAGTATAGTTTTTATTATTATGTTTGTCGGGTTAGATATACTATTAATCCATTTGTTTTCTCGATTTCTAGTCATTTGTACGTTTCGAGTAATATCATAATATCAATTATGAACAGCTTCTTTTTGTAATACTTAACTTGACCAAATACTTATAAAGCAAAAAGAAGTTGACACAAACGATGAAAGGAATAGTGCGTAAGTTAAAGTTAGAAATAATTATCTGAACCGTTATTATTATAGTAATACCTGAATCGAAGCCTTTAATTATATTATAATTCTTAAAATCGAGGACGTTTCGTATAACCATTTTACGTTTGGTTAAGCTTTAGTAAATAATATATACCTCGAAACATAAAGCTGTTCCAGATCGGTGTTTTATTACCGAGGACCAAGAAGAAACCAATTTATAAGCTGTAGTTATTATTATTAGCATAAGAGCCGTTAGTCAAAACAAATAGCTTCGTAATACGTATATCTAATAATACAAATTACAAGCCGCGTTTTCAATTATATATTTACTACAAGAAACGTTTATTGAACGCTTTCAATATATCGTTTATTGGCTTGATTTAACATTATACAGCGATAAAAAGATTAAATACTACCTTTGGTTATACTATAAAGGCTACCTAAACGCCGCATATATGTGATGATTACACTAAATACCCGTGGGTAGATAGAAGATGTCCTAGGGTTTATGTTAGCAGTAAGGTAGCAGAGGTATCAAAGGTGCAATATCAAGAAGTTATGTGTATTCGTTCTGTCGAATGATCACTAGCTGTTAGGCTATTCAGGTGTGTAGACTGAATACTTATATTGACAACTGAAGAGCTATGAAGGAGATACTATCTATGTAGTGATGATCGTGTCCTTATATATCTGTGCCTTCATACCGTCTTCAGTACCGGATGCCTTGGATTAATGCTGAGCTCGCTAATTCTGAATCACTTAGATAAGTACTGATCCCACTAATCCTAATCACGTGATTGGCTTCATCATTTCCCTGCTGACAAAGGAGAGGTGTTCCCCGCCTAATGTGTTAGACTTCAGGCTTTAAGTGGCTCAGTTACATACTGACATACTTTCTGACCCGCCATCATGCTTGGGTCGTAACACTATACGTTAGTATTTATATTCGTTGGCCCGTCTTATAATATTCAAAACGATAGAGGTCGCTTTATCTAGTTTCTCCTTTAAGGTAATGTTTCATGTGCTGTTTGAAAGGGTAATAGTAACGCTATTAAAATAGATTCCGTTGTCTTCCGTTAGGTACGTTTTAGGTTTAACTTTTAAGCCGGCTTTTCAAAGTTTCCTTTTTTAGAATACGGAAAACAAGGAGTCGTATAACGTTAGGATGTCGTCCGTATGTATACCCGTTAATGTAAAGCCCTCTAAATGGGCCGTTAATACTAATAAGTACGGGTCGAAAGTGGAACTAGTTATTCTGAGTTTTCCTTATAGTATTTCAAATAGGTATTATAACAGTAAACATCCGTTTCAGCTAGGCCTTAAAGTGATTTTATAATACGTAAAATCTTAACAGGTGGGTAATATTACCTAAGGTCTTTAAGAATATCAGCGTAAATCCATCGTTTAAGCCGTTCTTTAAATTAGGTGTAAACCTACGTTATGTTTCGAAGTTTAATATATAGGTTATATAAAATAATGAAGGAGGTAACGAACGTAAATATCAGAAAATGGCTAACCCATTACAATGTAGTTATTTAATTTATAATATCTTTTTTGTTTTCGTCGTTATATCCCTTTACAACTAAACAGGTTTTTTTTTCAAGGCTTTCCGGTTTTATCTTTAATTTCGTAGACGAGGAGGCTTAGGTAGATCTTATAGGCACCATAAACGGCTATATTAAAGATTTCAAAGCGAAACACGCCTTAGTCGACGAAGGCTAAGATTTCCGCTTAGGTAGATTATACGAATAAGGTATCTGGGGTGGTAATAATGCTCTCGCGACGAAGCTTTAAGCTAAACTCGCGGTTTTTCATTTTCTTTTACGAAATAAAGGAATCTGTGGCAAAGTTCCTAAGGCTCTTTTTGGTTTTTAAGCCAAGCGAGCGCCTTCTGCGTTAAGTTTTTGGCGGTTTTAGTATAAATAGGCCGCTTTTATTTAATGTGGTCGGGTTGGATTCGCGTTCTAGAGGTAAAGTTAAAGTTGAGGTTGGTTTAAATTCGTCGTTTAAGGTAACGTTTTGTTAGCGGTTTTATTTGTTTCATTGTTTTGGATCGTTTCTTTCCACCCCTCTTTTATATTTCCGTACCATTATTGAACGAAACGAAATCATTACGTTTAGTAAGTTACCAAATACATTATAGATTTTAAATTCATTAATCTTTAAGGACCAATTAATCCAAGCTTCGTTTTTTAATTTGAAAACTTATATTATAATAGTAGGTACAATACGTCAGTTTTACACAAGCCTTTTTTTATAGCTAACGCTTTAAATATATTATTCTTTACTCATAGTAAGTGTAAAACCGATATAGCCTTGGCTACCGTATTGTCCCTTTACACCATAGATAATAATGAGGTAGAGTTTATGTAAATTATTTGGTGGGTACTAAAGGTAAGGAGCGTAGAGATAAACCTACTTAGGCTCAAAGTGTTATTAAAGACGTTAAACGTTATTTAAAGTATAAATTCTTTAAAACCCACACCCTTTAATTCTTTCAACAATACTATATACGCTTTTTTCAATAGTTTATAGTATCGTTTACACTTTCCTATACCATATAGGGTTTTTACTAAGATTTGCTTACATTTATTACCGGTTATCCGAGCTTTCGTAAGTTACTCGGTGGAATTAAAAACCGTACCGGCGTCGTACGTAATTCAGTTGAAAGGCCTGAGGTAAAAGTTTAACTAGCAATTCATTAAAGCGTCCTAATAATTTATAGCCAAAGCACTTCGTGTAAACTTGGCGGCCTGGATTAATATAGCCGTATCGACGACGTGAAGTACCGGTTAACTGTTTAGATATATAATATTTAATGATTATTTTGTAGTTAAAGTTTATATAGTTTGAACAGCGGAATTTAAACCGTTATAAGGATTACAATTAAAGCTGACATTTATAACAGGACTTTTCAATAGCCTTGAGTACGTCCTTCCTTACATTTATATAGCTTACGGCGTAAAGTAAACGTAAAAGGTGTTTTGTAACTGTGTATTCAAGTCGTCTGTGAAAAGCTCATAAATTTGGTTCAATTAAATAAGTAACCTTAATTATACGTATTTCCGGGAAGAATTACAAATAGTCAAACTTAAACCTAAGCGTTACGGATACGCTATCCGAAGCGCGGATAAGCTAATTAGTTGTATTCTAGACCTTAATTCCGAGATTATTTATATTAACTTATAAGAGAAGAATAGCGGTTCAAAATCCATTGCGTAAAATAACAACCGTTTCGAACGACGTCGCCTTACTTTTATTAAATAAAACTTTTCGGTGTTTTCCTATCCTATTTAACCGAAACTTCGGCAATTTTGCCGTAAATACGTCGAATTATCGCATCCCAAACGTCGAGATCTCGATTACATTAATATAAGGTATAATACTCAAAAACCTGGTTGCGTATTTATTAAAAAAGGTATATTACGACGTTATATTAACATTAAACACTTATGTTACCTAATTCGAACCTATAATATTTAAAAATGACATCCTATAAACCGTTAAAGATATATTGGATGTTTTTATCGTTATAAACTGATAGTTAGGTATTATCTTATTTAAAGTTTTTTTTTCCAGATATGCTTTTGTAAAGGTATACTTCGAGTTCACTATTTATGCCTTTGTATTCGGCAACCTATATTGTAAAATTGGCTTTTATCCGATCCTCAAAATCACATTCGGCCTGAAATTATCGTTTAATCCGAATTTACTTGTGAACGGGGTGGTTTGTAAACTAGCAGCCGGTTTTATCGTATAAGATACACCTTTTTCACAAACCTGCAGGGTTTTTGATATCTTTCCGCAAGAATTATTATAGTTTCTGTATATTTCTTCCATTTATGATCGATTGTTCCAATTTCTTATTACCAAGGTTTTCTCTTTAATACTTGTATTTTAAGCGCTTGTTTTACCTTGGGTAAACATTGAATCTTTGGTTTGTAACATGGTAAATTATTTCGGCAAGGTTTACTTTAGTCATTTAGATTTTGCCTTTAATTCTATTAATTATGAATACTAATTTAAGGCTTATTTATCGGCTTATAAAGGTTTCTAACGATATTTTAAGGCTTATATAAAAGGTTTCCAAATCCTTTTCCGGTTTAAAAAGTGTAAAGTCGAAATCCGGGTTTCCACGATAGGCTTTTATTATTGCTTAAATAAATATTTTATCGCCTTTGTATTTCTATCCGAGGGCTGTTTAACACTTCTAGAACTTTGTTAATAAGGTGGTAAGGATTTATTATAGGTTTTAATCGGCGTTTTCCTATTGGTATTTTATGGATCTCTAGGTTATGCCGGTCTAACTTCTATCGTAAAGTTTATAGTCCGTTTCCGTATTAAAGTTGGATTTTAGGCGGTCGTTACAATTTAAAAATATATCCACCTACGTAAAATTATATATATATTATTCCTTAGCTTATCCGAAAATTATACCGGGTAAGAAAATAAGGAATTAGGATAACTTAATATCTAATTTTTGATACGTATTAAATATTACTTGGATTTTGTTGTTAAATACGTCGTATGGTTTACCGTTATAGTTATTATCCTTATTTTACAACCTATTAAAGTTGGTTAACTTGCTAAGGTTGATTTTATCCGTGGGGAAGCGATATAGTGAAAAATCGCGGTAAGAGTCGTAGCTAATAGGTATCGATTCGTACGGCACGTATTAGAGTTTTAAACCGTTTATTATTTCCTAAATCGGGTTGTTTTCCGTATCTCGGCCGATTTTCATTTTTCAAGGCGGGTTATTCTTTACGTTTCTGCTGATTCTGCCATGGCTGATTGGGTTATTTTTAGCGTCTGAGGTGTATTTTTATCTTTACGTTGATTTAAAGTCGCGTTTCAAGGGGGTTTCGTATTAGAACCTCATTATAAACGATTGTTACGGTATTTCCTCCTCTTTTATCGATTCTTCCAGTTTTATTTCCGTTTATTAATAGGCGTTTAGCCTTGTCAAACGCTATATCTCAACCTGTGGTTGTTTATTATAATCCCAATCTATAACTTTAAATAGGCGTTCCTAACCTTTCTTCAAATAATATCCCTTTATAAACTTTTCTTTTTTACTTTATCGTCCGTTTAATTTGGTATTTGTATTAATTCGGCCGTTATAAACAATGATTTTATAATGTAGCTGTTATTTCTACCGGGTGTCTTAATACCTTTACTTCGTAATTATTTTCATAGGATTTTTATAATTATTTTATGTACTATTCGCCATATATCCAATAACTAGTTTGTAAAGTCTTTCCTGAAATTTTCCAATTAGTCGCTTCCTTTAATTTTGCTATTACAATAATTGAAAATCATACTCATAACGTAGGTGTTTACCGTATAAGGATTCAAATCCTTCACCGAAGCCTTAATTTTATTATCCTAAAGGTTAGGGTTTCAAAAAGTTAGCACAGTATTTACTAATGCTTACTAGTATAAATAACCTTTAAACGATGAACTGAGCGTAACCACAAACCAATTAAGCGTTTTAAATTGGTTTTTATTAACGTTTGGTAACGTTACGTTAACTAAACAAGTAGGAAAACTTGAACGTTATTAAAACTAAATTCAGAATACGTAAGGCGAAAGCAGAAAGGTAAATATCGTAAAGGAAATGTAAGGCGAATAAGGCAAATAAAGGGTATAACTATGGAGAGGTACGTTATATAATCTGGTGTTTAATAGTAGGTCTACATTGGTATATTGTAACCAAACTTGATAAAAGAATCGGCTTAATTACTTAATATGTAACCGATATTACCAAAGCGGTCGGTTTGAATATTTGAATATAATAGATTTTGGCATAGCGATCGGTATAAATTATCGAAAATCGGATAATTCCTAACGAAAGGTTTCGAAACTTAGTGGTTTTAGCTTACGTAACCTAATAGATCATAGGAAGCCTTTTAAAAAGGGCCCGGTTACTCGTTTAAAACGTTAATGTAAGTTAACTGTTAATGAAACAGGGCTAATATTATTAAAGTTACTCCAAATCTTATCGTCTTATAACGCTTCGGGTTTCTTAGTACTTCCGAGTAATTTCATACTCTCGCATGGTTTTTATAAACCGTAATCTTAAAGTATAGGCAATTTAAACCGTTACAGAATCCTGCTATAGGTATTTAAGGTGTATCTATCTCTTTTTTCCCAAGTTATTTGTAATAGACCGAATTCGTTAATAATTAGTGTCGGCAAGATCTTAATCCTTAATATTTACGTAAAATGAAGTCTTTCAAAAAGTATTCAAAATAATTGGTGCTATAATATAATAAAAGATGATGTAAGAAGAAGTATCCAAAGGTGTACACCACAGGTACGGGGCTTATAAGCCCTTCATTCAGAACGTATTCTTTTGGAAAACTTGTTCTAGACCGATCCACGCATTGCCATTGGTCTGGAATAACCATTCCAAATCGATCTATGCGTAATTCACTTTGCGTCTTGCAAGAGTGCAGCCTGCAGCGTGACACGTTACCATACCCCCTGCAGGAGTGCACCCTGCAATACAGTACACTGCTACTTGGATTATGTATACTATCTATGAGGATATATAGTAATATCTACACCTACTTAAAGTCGAGGTGAAACTTATAACCGTTTTGAACTAGTGTATCAGCGTTAACGTTAATTTTAAAGCCAAAGGTTTTTATATTATTCAAATAGAAAAAGATCAAAGGACTTTAAGATATAAAACGTAATCGATGTAATAACAATTAGAATATTTTTATTACTAATATCGATAGGTATCAGCTTATGCCAAAACCAAATTTAACCGTACCAGTATTTTAAAGATGAATTTTGATAATATCAATGCTTTCCTTTTTCAATATCACGCATTGGGAATACCTTCCTTTTAAAAACCTCGCTGCTTCTATATCTAACATAATATCTTAAAACGTATAATTTGCGTAGTAATCGCGAAGGTTAAAGGTACATACAGTATGAATAACTTTGTTAAAGTAAAGGTAAAGGTTTTTGCAACTTAAGCGGTATAAAAAGGCATAGTGGGTTAATTACTTAGCAGAGTTTGGAATAGTATTTTAATATATTTTTAGGAGTATCGTCGCTGTTAATAGCTTTTTACCTTTGAGATCTACGATAAAATTTCAATAATTTTACCCTAAAATAATAGGGTACTTGATATAATACATTACCCATTTTCATAACGTTCGACAAAAGGGTAACAAGTTAACTAATAGCCGGACTTACCATAAATCTCATACTTCTTGCCATTATTACGATAATAATTCTAACGATTAACGGATCCGATAAAATATTACCCTCATTAAAGTTTGTAAAGCTATAACTTCTAATTCTAAGATATTAAACTAGATTTTAAACTTAAATAGCGCTTATAATTATATTTACAATTAACATAGTATATTAACCCTCGGTGTTTTATATCTATATCTTGAAAGTTAATAACCTAGGGGTATATATTGAACGAGTTCAGTATACGTATCATTGCGGTCACAAACGAGAAACATAACTAGTTTCAAAGCCTTTATAAGTGTTATTCAGGAGCCATACAGCGTATTCGAATTCGTTAATATCCATCAGCTACTCTTGATTGCTTGAGACACGTAGCTGAGCTAACATAGACCTTCCGTATTGCTTTCTAGAAAATCATAAGCTTATTGAGCATTTAATTTAAAATATCTATCGGTATTTCCTCCTAGTTTTCCTTTGTTATTATCGTTATCCTCTTTTCAATAGCCTAATCCATATAATATTTTATAAAATGAATATCTTATTCGAAATGAAGTTTTACATTATTGTAAGTTTTGTACACCATTATTACTTGTATTTAAAAGGTTACGAAATAATTATTTTCGTATTTTATGGAGATTTCGGAAAATAATGCATACAAACCATAAAGAAAAAAATTATTCATTGCAAAATGTTTAAAAAAGGTATTATATTTATATTAAAAAGGTTACTCATCTTTCTTTTATATTTTTCTCGTTTTTTCAGATTTTAGCAATGTTTGTGAAAAACGTATCATTAATATCGACTATTTTAATAAATTTTTAAAACAGTCGCGATGATTACCAGTTGCTTGACCCAATAGGTAAAGTTTTATAGAAGCCTATAGTAGGCTGATAGATATGGGCTTACCTACCATAGGAAGTTTCATTTTTAAAAACTTGATGATTTTACGTAAAGGGTTAAGGAGTAACATAAACCTAGCCGTAAATAAGTTTTTAAAAAACTCAATAATTTTCCTCATTTAATTATATAACATTGATATTGATAAATTTTACCGCGTTGATAAATATTATTTCGTATATGTTGCTGTCGTTAGTTGGGACTCCATATTGTTATATAAAGGTGTTAGGTTCTTAAGTAAATTGACGATTGTTTTACTATTAACGCGTAAATCAGCTTAATTTGGTTTTAGGTAAAGAAAATGTCATTCAAAACGCATATAAAGGCGTTAAATATTTTCGATATCTTTTCTTTGGAGTCGTAGGTCTTAAAGAAATTCCTTTAGTTATGTTCACTCTAGAAAGGTCTCTATTAACCTTTTAAAGCCTTTTTTCAACAATTATACCTTTCGTAGTTCGAATTCATACTTTAACTTGTACTTAATATCCCTTTAAATCATCTTCTATATATTAATAGTCTAATAGTCTAATAGTCGAAAAGATTATGATATCTGTGAAAAGAGTCGTCTTCGCGGTTAAACATTTCGCCGTTGTATAACATAACAATGAAATAGTCAACGAAGTTAATTAGGTACTTTTCGATTGATATTCTATCGATATTTTGCCCTTTAAGGTCTTTATTATATTGTTTCCGAAAAAGAAAACCGAGAACCTTTATTCATTTTCATATTTCTAAATAGGTGTTACCTTGGAGTTCTGGTTGGTATAAAACTTCATATGTGACAGAATTAATAATTTAGGATATAAAGACTGGATAATTTAAGGTGTAAGGACTTGGTAATCAAACGTCAATTCGCGCGAAGTGGTTTTTTCACACGAGTTAGTAAATTTTATTATTTTAACGTGAAATAATAATATTCATGATGAAGTTGGTTTAATAAAAAACCAAAAAGTAAATTAAAAATAAAGATTTAAATTTCAAAAGTAAGTTCAGAGATTATTGAATAATGAAAGTTAAAAATAAAATTTATCAGCAGCGTGACTAATTTCTTTTTGCAGTAATAATACCCGTAGTAATATTAAACGAGCCGTTTACCAATTCATTTTTTAAGAACTTTTAACGTTTAATCTTAACGCTTTTTTTAAGGGTATTTAGAGAAATATTTACATATTTTTAATAACAATACTGTTGGTACCATCAAACTACCGCAAATACTAATATAGCCTAAATGTCTTTTTTAAGTACTACCATAAAATCTAACATAATAATAAAAGTCTTTTGTAAAATTAATTTGTTTATCAGAACTGATGTTTAACGTAATTCATAACCGGAAAGTATCCATTTCTTTTATTCAACTCATTTATGCTTGACCTAATAAGCCCTGATTAGTATTAATTAGGATTCAAAAGTTATAAAGTTATCGATTTGATTAGTTGAAGTAATAGTAGTATTATTTTATCAAGAGGTAAATGTCTTATTTTAGGTTTGATGGACTGCTAGCTGGCTTGCACAGTAATTAGTATAGCCAATTGCTTGGTCCATACCCTAGTTAAAAGTGGGAGCATATTTTACTTGACTTGCAGCCAATACAGTTGGGCCACAAAAAACAATACGCATAACTTGCATTTTGTACAGTAAACTTTAAATTAAGTAAAGTTGATTTACTACACTGGAATTCCTACTATTCCAACAAAATCATTATTAATGTATTCTACTAGCATAACAATTTTATTTTTCACGTTATTAACTTCGCAATTGCTCTTAATAGAAAAAATTGTTTCAAATATTAATTGACGAAAGAAACGTGGAAACAGTTCAAGATATTATAAATTACCATAAATTTGAGCTCACTTAACGTTTTCGTTTACAATACCAGCATCAAATTTACGGCGGCGGAATTTCAAACAGATGCCAAAATAATGGGAATCTAGTATAAATAAATGTTTATTCAAGCCCACTGAAGTATTGGAAATGTCGAAGGGGTATACACATTACTTGTGAAAACGTACGATATTCTTTCGCTGGAAATTGGAATCTTTATAAATTAAGAGGCACCTCGTCAAATGGCAGTAAAGCGCTTGAAGAATACTGTGAGCCCTAACGGCCTGGTACGGACTTTATTAGTCTTTAAAGTGTACCACTACCCAACGAGTTAATCCCTATTATTAGCAATTACATGAAAAGAAGCTATAACTTATGGTAAAGCATTAAAGAGATTTCGGAAGGAATTAAAACAGCGTCAAGTTAATAATACCTTTAATACTAAAAATGGCCCAACAAAGATTAACGTACTTGTTTTATTGTTACGAACTAAGATCCTCTTGTAGCGAAGGCCAGGTAAATGGGATAGCATATAAATAATTGGTAATATTGTTAAACTTCAAGTAAGTGCTAAAATTATTAAAGGTTTCGCGACGTTTTGTATAACTCAAATGAAACCTTATATTAGGGAAACTTAAGATAACTATGAAAACCCTGAAGATAAACAAATAAATTAATATAACTCATTTTTTCTAGGAAATATTAAGCAAATGAAGCACTGCTGGCGCAATAGACTATGAAGGAGGAGACTCATTGAAGATGAGGAATATATTTTAGAGCGTATTTACAATACTTCCTGGGTAAATAGGGGAGAAAACGATGAATATTTAGCTGTAAAGCTCCAGGTATAAGATATTATTAAGAATTTCAACAAACCTTTTAAGGAAAGCAATGAAAGTAAAAACTAGATTCTATATGGTCGTTAACGACTTAAAAGATTAGTTAACACTTGATATTTGCTTTATCAACGAAATTGTTAACCAGAGAAAAATAGGGAATTACCCTTAATAGTCGCGATATAACGTAAGTATATACGTAATTAGCAACCTATTTACAACGAATTATATTAATTAAGTTACAATAGTAACTATGCGTTAAATAATCTTTAGGATTGGTATTAAAATGAGTTGAACCATTACAAAGTATGATTAAAATAAAGGTTCATTAGTTTCTAACCTATTCATTGCACTTTAAGTTTAAACTAGGTATAAAGTCTTTAACTCAACTCCCGTATTTATTGTTAATGTAAGAGAAGAGTGTAGGCTTAGTAAGAATATAATTTGACGATTCTATTTTCGCTAGAGTTATTAACCTTGTGGTATCTGAATAATTAGCGATTAATGACTAAAAATTCTTGAATTACTATTAGATCGCAACTTTGGCTAAGAGTAATCAATATAACTTTAAAGGATCTTTAATCCGTATACTTAGTAATAATAATTGTTTTAATTTTCGTTAAAAAGGGTAATGTACCGCCTTAGCCAAAATTAAAAAGACTGATATAGCCAGAGCTTTAAGATACTCGAAATAACACGTTTGTAGTAATAAAATCGGTAACTTATACTAATTAAGAACCTTTAATAACCTATTGATTACAGTACAAATACAAAACCCAATGAATAAAACATTAACTAGTTGAATAGAGGTTGAAGATAGTGGATACGAAATTGAAACCAAGTAACTAATATAATTCAGATTAACTTATCTAAAGCCAATTGAATAATCTTTAACAACATCCCCTTTACAAATAATACACTATGATCGTTACAACTCAACTATATTATAACCCTTGTTAATGAAGATAAATAAAAGAACCAATTTAATATAATCGGAAGCCTAATTCATTAAACTATCATCAAATGTAGAAGGATTACACAAAACGTACTAACTTAAAAGATTTACGGGGTAAAGGGACTAAGGCCGGAGATGTCACTCAAGGTGGTCAGATTTTTCTATAAACCTCGACGAAGAAGAAGAAGAAGAAGAAGTCACTGCTAGGGAGCGGCAATAGAGCTAAGATGATACAGCCCTCTCCTTAGTCATGTGATGGGTCTTTAAGCGGATCTTTCCCTACTCTAGAGCATCGCAGGAGCGTGTAGAACTACCAGGGTTGGATCCCTAGTAATATTAGCCAGGTATTAGCCTGTAACATTACCCCTAAAGACACCTCTATCATTTCTTACCTCGTTTTTTTTGTATAATGTTGTGGTGTAAGACGCCGTAAGTATAAGTGAGGTACGTGCGCCTTCTAGAACAACATGGTTTCAAGTAAAAGGCACTAGGTCAAAGTTACGTAAAAGGTATTTTAACGCTTCACCTTCCTATAAATAATCCCTAAAGTCTCAATTACAAAAGATAAAATTTCGTTTTTTTCTTAACACTTAAATTTTCTGTATAATATTAGTACTTAAAGTTATTAGTAGAACACTTGTTTATTTTACAGTTTTAGTACTCCCTATAACTTTACTAGTAACGTTACGATAAATCCTTAACTCGCCGCCAAGGTAAATAAAACTATTAAAAATATGAATTATATACTTGAAAGCTGTTTGGTTTTTGTTAACGAGTATGAAGTTCCTTACGTTAAGGGTTATCGATATGTGCCCCAACGGGACTCGTAAATAGACATATTTTGAATACGTTTATAAAATAGCGTATAATACCAAAAAGTTTTGTTAAAAAACTAAGGGTAAGTGGTTTTAATAGTTACTAAAGAGTTATTAACGAATAGTTAAATATTGAGACCTAATACCAATTTTATTTCGTTAAGGATATAAGTTTCAATTTTAGTTATACGTATATGCCGATCAACATAAGCTCCGATATAAATAAAGCCATTAAGGAATTGTAGGAAATGTATTTAGCGTTTGACTTTTAAGATTGAAGTAAATCCACAAACTATAAGCCGCTTCTTAGGTACTAATAAACGGCTAAAAAGCGTGTAAATTTGGGTCATCGCCATTAAAAAGGCTATCAGTGTTCGTCGCATTATGTAGCGTAAGGTCAATATCCGAAGCAGGGGGGTGGGTTTATCCCCGTTACTTCCGTACGGTTTAAGGGCCTACGGACCGTGTAATTAATAAATAAGAAACGTAATATTAAGGTAAGTTTTTCATAGATAGATAGAACCGTAAAAAAAGCGGCTAACGAGTAGATCAGAAGCGTTATTAAAAGTAATATAGAAGCTTATTAAGGTTTCGAAAAGTATTAATGTTAAGTTAAGTCATATGAATGTTAAATGAAGTTAATTTATTAATATAAATAAGAAAATACTTGATAAGGATTCGAACTAGGATTTCGAGGACATATTTAAATAAGGATTGGTTATAATCGTTTGCTTTTCGTTTCTATTAATATTAATTCATTCATTTGGTACCTGCTTATTGACGGCTTATACACCGTTCCGTTTGGTAAAGTGAAATGTAAAATTATTCATGTTTACGGGTTGGGCGTGAAGGCTTATCGTTATATTCAGCTGGTTCGTAACGCGATTCGAAAGTATCGAATACCACGGTATTAGAAAAGTTTAAAATAGTTTCCACGGTAGGTATATATAACCCATCCATTTAATCATAACCTGCTATTTTGATTAATTATAAAGTCAAGTACATTCGACTTAAGGTTTATTACGAGCCCGTAAAATACTTTCGACTTAGTATTTCGGGTTTACCTTATTATATTTGTTTTTAATCATTCTAATTTACGGTTGAAAGTTTAGAGTTTGTTAGCTTAAATGCGGACTCAATACGGTTTGAAAAAGTAAATTTATATAAAATTAAGGATATTTTGCGCCCGTATATCAAATTCAATAGCATAAAAGTTGATTTTACACATTAGTTAGTATTTATTTTAAAGTGAGTTTAACTTATTGAAAATTCGATGAACTTATGTTTTTTTTAATAATCTAAACGTTGTCGTCGATTCGAAAACGTTTTAAAAGGGAACGCCGCTCGTTAACGGATTTTATATCTTATTACGTAACCATTATTACGACTTATATGAATTCTGTAACTTCGTGGATCCGTTAAATAAAGGTTTTAACCCTTACGCATATTATCGTCATTAAAACCAAAAAACCGTATATCGGTTATATCAAATTAACGTAATAACTATAAATGAAAAAAAAACGGATTAATATTAATAGTCGTCGTATCTTTATTATTTAGTATCGATTCATTACCTGATAAGAAACGGCTTGAGTCGATTCATATATTACCAACGAATAAACATAAATACATAAAGAATTTTCAATTTACGCGTTCGGTTATATTGTTCATTCTGGGGTAAAAAGCGGTGTTTAAACGTTGCTTTACCTTAATTAGATCGTAAAGTCGTTTTCAAAACCTATTTATACAATTCAAATTACGGTCATCAATAAGCGTACGCGGAAAATTATCAAACCGTTGACAATAATTAAAAAAAGTTTCGTATAAGCCCTGAAATTTATAGTAATTATAATCTTGAGGGTGACGGTTTTATATAGACGGTTTGTAATAATTATAAGGTAACGTGTGTTACCTTTGTATTCCTAGGGTAAATTAATTATCAACTAGACAGAAAATTCGTTTTAAAACCGTTTGGAAATTGAAAGGGGGTTGAAAAGCCTTTTTCGACAGTGTCTCCGATAGGTTATAGGGTTATAAATGTCGTAATTACGGTAAAAGCGCCGAACCGTATTATATAAGCTTAGTTAAGAATACGTTCCAAAAAGGATAACGACAATAACTTCGCGGCTTAGGTGGCCGATAAAAAGTGAATTGAAAGTAGTTTAAATTAACGAGATAGTAAATGGCTTATAAACAGGTACCTAAATACGACTACGAAACATTAAAACTTTATTGTTGTTTACTAAATATTTCGAAATTAAAAATTTTAACGTACGGTTATCGTCGATACGGATATTCATAAAAAAGAGTCGGTCGTGTATACGTATCATACGTATTAGGCGGGAGTAAATAGTGTCGCGTGTAATAACGGTATTTTAATAACTTTAGAGGTCGATATTGGTAAAAGTTTGACAGCCTTTTGGAATTAATTCGCTGGCGACGGTTAACTGGAAGATATATGTACGCGGAAGAGGTTCGGAAGCAAACTATTCGGGACGTAGTAATTGGGGTTTTCGGCCCAGGTAATGTAGATTCGAAAAATCTTTAGGAATATTTTGATTTAATTGTAATAATACGTTGGGTCGCGTATAATCCGATATTTTGTTCTATATTAATTCAAAGCTAAATTACAAAAAGCTTTCAAATTAACGGACTTGTCTTTCGAAGAGCCGCCGTATCGTTATAAAGTATTTCAAGTTTTTATAATCCGTTAAAACAATAAACGGGCGTTTCGTGCGTTAAAAATTCGCGTCTATATTTTTAAATAGCTTACAATTCCGAGTAGCTTTTTATCGTGGATCTCGTAGTTATATTCGGCGAGATATAAGCGACGGCAGTGATACGTTATTACTTGCAGGTTACTGTGGTCGTCGCATTAAAAAAGGTAACCTTTTAAAGCTTAATTAAAAGAGTCGACGTTAAAAAAACTTAATTGAGGTTGGGATTTCATTAGGCAAATAAGGGTTCGAAAAAAAGCTAAGTTTAAGTTATTCGAAAGTAGATTTTTCGTTCAGCTTTAAACTAAATAAAATACCTTAACGGGTGAGTTTTAATAATAGTTTCATAATCGTTTAGTAGTCGCGAATAAAATGACAAAAAAAATTACTAATTTAAAAAAGCCCCGTACTTTTAAAACCGTTGTAGGAGCCGCCTATTCCCGGATAACGCGTAATTTTTCCAGAGTTTTACAAATACCAACATTGGCTTCGATAATGAATCCTAGGTATTTAGTTTTTTGAATACTAAACTCTTATTTCAAAATATCTAAGTTCAGATTCTCGAAGTTTGATAGGTTCAAGATTTGCTTTACTTTAGCTATATAATTATTAAAGACACCATTAAAATGAACGAAACGTTATTAAGGTAAATAAAATAAAAGATACCGAAAAAAGGGTAAAATAAATTATTAATATATCGTTAAAAGGTAACGGGGGCGAAAAGAGGATTAAAAGAAGTAATAAGTTACTTAAAAAGTTCGAAACATATACTGAATATAATTTTCCATTTATTAACATCTTTAATACAAAACTTATGAAAAGTGATTTCAATATTTAATTTATTAAACTACTTGATTTACGAAATACTTACAAACATTTTTTATGATAGAAAAAGGGCAACTATTTACCTTCGTAATTATATTTACTTAGTGATATTCGACAAAAATTCTTATCCTTTTTTATGTTTTTCGAAGAAAAGGATGAAAACGCTCATTAAAAAGCTATTTATTCGAATATAACCTTAATTAAGTACTTCAGTCAATGTTTTACGTAATATAAGGAGTTTTTTTTCGCTATATACCGTATAAATAATCTTACGGTATTTTAAAAGGATAGCCCTAGTTATTAATACGAAAGGCGATTTACTAATCCATTTTACTGCGGTAAACGAGTAATTTACCGAACAGGGCTTTATCTAATAGGGGCGTGAATTCCATAAAATAAACGCGAAAGCTATCGTAAAAGGAAATAAGTAATTTCAGGATGAGGATTTTAATAATATTTTGGAGGGAAACGGAAACGGATTACGTAATAATGGCTTAGGTTTTACGGGTTCATCGTAAAATAACATTAAATGTAACGATGATAACCCTTTTTGATACTTTTTAAACAGGTATAAAACCTTATATTCAAATACAGTAGTTACTCGTTTACTTCAAAAGTAACATTTATTTCGTAACGTCATATTATAAAATATGGACGACTTAAGTTTATATCAAGTAATAGTCTTTATCGAAGTCGATGTTTAAAAGGGTTATGAAAGAAATAAGTTGTAAAGGAAACCCGAATATATAAAACATAACATCGTTAATTTATCATAAAGAAATAGGAAACCACGATGACTTTAAGCGATTGGTAAGTTGTTTATTCCCAGCGTTTTGATATTTATAATTTATGTTCATTAAAGCATAAATAAAACGATTGGAATTTAAAATTAAATTTATTATAAACAAGAAGTTATTTTAAAATTGAGGCGAAATCGTTGAGTCAAATTAAAATTTTATTAACTTTTGTTCGCGATTATATATAAAAATTACACTTTTAGCACTTCGAAATAGATAAGGGTTTCGGCCGAAATAAAATGCATTTTTATAACGGTTTTGCCGTTGGAATTACTCGGGCGTTATAACGGGTGTTATAATAGGTATAAATTAGGTATTTGTTCGCGTTGTGATGTAATTATAACCCTAAATCTTTACAACAGAAAAGTTTCGTGTAGTTAACCTAGGCGACGCGTCGTTTAGAAACAACTTTAAAATAGTTTACGCCATTTATAATAATATCGCTTTAACTATTTCGAACTAGCGTATTACCGCTGTTATTTTTACTGCGAAAGGCGTTTTCGACAACGATAATATTAATATCGTAGTAAAGAATACAGAGATTATAAAGGCGCACGTCGATAAGTTAAGCGCGGGAAACCTATTTATTGTAATCCGCAGGTATATCGAGGGGAAATAACGTATTAGTAAGTATATTATTAATAACTCCTTTTAAAAAAACGAATTTTGCGGCGGAATTCTAGGCTATATCGCCGGCTTTCGTAAATTGAGCTTTTTCAACGTTAAAAAAACCGTAAAATCGTTTATGAACTTTACATTTTATATTTGTAAACCGAGCGATAACTTTTTTAACAATATTAGGGTCGTAATAATAATCGCGAAGTATAATTATAAAGGTAACAGAATCGTTAATGCCGCCGTTACTTTTGCAGATGTAATTATTTTTATAACGGTTTTGAAGGTTTTTTTTAGCCATTAAAAAAAACGTGAAAGTAATCCTTTTTCATACCGATAAATTTTCGATTTCAACGTAATTTATGTATTATTATAGTCATTTATACCGAAAACCGTTATTGAATACCGGAAAATTTAACCGTCTATTTAAAAAATTTACGTTTTAGTCGGTAACGCCCGTTGAAAAAGGCGTTAATATCGTAGTCAAAGTTAAAAAAATCGTTGTTATTTGAAAAGTTGACACAATCCTTAATAAGGAGTAATATAGTAACGACGTTGTTGTTATGACCCCAGCACGTTGGCGGGTCAGGAAATAGGCCAGCATGCAGCTGAGCTGCCGAGAGCCTAAAGTCCAAAACATCAGGCGAGAACATCTCTTTGTTAGCACCAGACTAGGCAACCCTCCCGGGTTAGGGTGTTCTAGATCACAAGTGCTCACTGAGCCTCAGTGAGCACCAGTGAGCCTCAGTACTGAAGASTGTATGAAGGCCATAGGATATAAGGACACGGTCAGCACCACATAGATAGTATTTCCTTCATAGCTCTTCATTTTTCAATCTAAGTATTCAGTCTACATATCTGAATAGCCTAACGGCTAATTATTATCCTACAGTACGAACAAACATCTTCTTGATATTGCACATTTGTTACCTCTGCTACCTTACTGCTAAAATAAACCCCCTGATACCTTCTATTTACTCACGGGTATTTAGTGTGATCATTATAGTGGTTTATAACGTACATAAAGGAAACTTTTTAAAGGGAAAGTTAACCCAAAGACGTGAACATGCCGATGACTTTAAGCTGTCGTATTATGTTCTTTTGAGCGTTTAATAAGTTAGTATTTCATCATTTTATATATAAGGCGTGTTTTCGAACAACTTAATTCCGGTCCATAATTTTTATACGTCAAAAAATGGTAAATCGTTTATATTAATTTATGAAATAATCTTATTAAGCTGTTCAGACGTTTTAAAACTACTCTTTAACGCATGCGTTTAGGAGTTACTTTAGGGCTTAGGGGTTTAGATTCGGTAGGTTAAAAGATAAAAATATAGGCTAAAGCTATAACCGTTAATGAATAGCTAAAACACCGTTGGAAAAAGGATCGATGTTTATATGTACTGGGATTAAAGCCGGATATGTCGTTTAAGGTAGTCGTATTCTGTCTAAAAACCTCGATGAAAAAGAAAAAAAGGTTTTATTAGGACGAGGCTATGGAGCTAAGATCATACAGCCCTCTTCCCAGTCATGTGGCGTGTCTTTAAGCGGCTCTCGCCTTTCTCTGGAGCATCGCAGGAACGTGTAGGTTGGATCCTTTGTAATACAAGCTAGGCACTAGCCTGTAACATACGGTATAATAACTAACTTGTATATAAGTATAATATTATGAAAAATATTCAACTTCATTACTAGGTAACTAAGAATTCGCTTTATCCCAGTATTAATTTGTACCGATTCAAAGAGCCTATTCATGTGATTTTTAAAACTCCGAAATATCAGTCAAAATCGTTTAATAATCGATGTAATAATATACTATTATACCTATAAAGGCAGGTAAATTAAGGATTTTGTTGGAATAGCAATCAAATTAGTACAGCCAAGTCAACTATACTTATAGTTAGTTAATTATACTTACTGAAAATTGAATGCAGTTTGTGGGATTGACTGTAAGTATAACTCAGTAGGTGCTTACTTCAAAGTGAGGCATAGGCTAAAGCAGTTAGCTATACAAATTAGCTTGCAGACTAGCTAGCTGTCTGCCAAAATTAAAACTTACAACTCTCAACCATTTTCAATACAGCCTTGGTTACTTTAGACCATAGTGATTCGAATAGACTACGTTGCAATAGTAAAAGCCTACTAATACTAATCAGTGCTCATACGTAAAGCACAGATAAGAAAAGTAAAAAAGAAGGTTACTTTCTGGTTATTACGCTTTATTTTGGCAAGGAAAAGTAATGATGCTTGTTCAGGGATCTTATATGTTATAATGTTATTCTCACTAGCAAGTATGGAAGACTTATAAGCTGTTTAGATATTCGAGATAGCCCATAAGTGGCTACGGTATCGCCATTCCCATCGAAAACACTGAGACACATTTATTGAACCAAGTTTTTTTTTAAAAAAGCGTTGAAATTAACCGCTTTAAAGTCTTCAAGATAACAAAGTAGTTAAGTTGGTAAACGGCTAAGTCAATACTATTACAGGTACTACTATTGAAAATTTCAAAGTAAAACTGACTAAGTTTTACAACCCTTAACAAACACTAACTTTAATGGTAAACCCACGACCTAACTTCCCTTTATACTACTATTTCCCCTTCTATACCCTTTTATCTTCGTCCCTATAGCTTTATTCAACGCTAAAGGTAACATTATCACTGACCTTTTCCGAAAAAAAGAAATAAAAAACCTTAAATTCACGTTCGTCGAACATTTTGACAATAAACTTCCGTAAACGGCCATTGATAAAAACTCTACCCCCGAATAATTAAAGAACTACATTAACTACTATATCCTAGATTAAAACCTTACCGGAAATAATATAGAAAATATTGCCTTCAATAACTTTAACGAATGATTTGATAAATAGACCTTAAACATATGAAAGATGATAAATATATAAGTTAAAACTAGGCTAAAAACTAAATAGTTTCGTAAAAGAGTCGACCTCCTTATCAAAAAAATGAAAAACGGTAATTTTTCCCACGTATTATACGAATACATCATAGGTAAAAACCCTTAGTGGATTCTAAAAAGAAGTAAAGGTATCGTTAGAAACAATATCCGTTAACCCCCCCTCCCCCATATGCAATTACAAGGTTCTGTCCAAACGTAGATAAATTATTTAAGACCTTTCTGTTTAAATAACGGATTTAATACCATTAGCCTTCAAAAATAATCAATTTACACGCCGCAAGCCTTCAAGTCTAGTAATGAATTAAACTTATACCTCAATATACTCTTGAATACTAAAAGGAATATTACCAATTTTTTTCTGGAAAAAAACATTAAATTCTTTACTCTTAAACCGCTTAATACATCCAGCTTTCGAAATAAAATTAAAGAAGAAGTGGGTTTACGTGCGAGCTTATTATAGGTACGACTAATGGTTTTTCTCCTCTAAATTCGGTTAAAAATAACTATTCTTCCCACTAACACCAATACCAATACCATCCTAACACAAGTCAAGAGATTCAAAAGATCTTTACAACCAATACATTACTTTTCCCCCTCGCAATATCCTTATGGTGGATACGGATTTCATGGTAACTTTTACTTTCGTTAAGATTTAGGGAGGAAAGAAGAAGTGTAAAGTTAAGCTATGTAACCTTCTCGACGTTAAATTGCCCCTATTTTTCAACATTTACCTCCAAATAAGGGTTCAAACTGCTAGTATTTTACTCGTTATTTCCTAGTATCCTTACTAACAAGGCCGACGATTATTACCTTCGATACTTGACGAATTTATCCTTTTCCTAAAATATTTACGACGATTTCAAAGGTTACTACAAATACGATATCAACCTCACCAAATTCCATATAAAATAGAATATTATGAAGTGATTTTACATTTTAAATTATAAAAATTAGTTGGAAAGTAAGACGAACCTCCTCAATGAAATGCTTAACTCGCTAGGATTGCATTAATAAGTAACAAAAAATATGGAAGCTGGCGAAAACAAACTACTTTAAAAGCTTCATTAAGCCGTTACGGGTTACAAAGAGTTTAAATACGCTTTAGAATGCCCTAAAGTTACTTGTAAAGGGTTGTTGGCAAATTGTATTTCTTACTTACGACTGTAATAATTGGGGTTTCGAGTTCGACTAGCATGTATCCCTAAGCTTCAGACTTCAGCAATAACAAAGAAAAAAACCCATAAGAACTATATCGACTGTAAATACGGTAGGCCTAACCAGTACAGTTAATAAAAGTCTTGGAATGAGGGCCGCAGAAAACACGCTATATAGGGAGGAAGATTTTTGAATTAGTTGAAAAATTGACTTCAAACGCTAAAAGATATTGAATTTATGGAAAAAAAGTTATTGGTTAATATAGGATATTATCACCGAACGCGAATCAAATCAGGTGATATATTATATACACTTCCCTATACTTTTGATTATGATTACGTCCTACGCGTCGAAAACTTCGAAGAGAATAAGGTTACAGATAAAAGAAGAAAATACAAGGCTATCGGTTTGCATAAAGATACTGGTACCAGTCCAAGAGCAATATAATAATTGGCCTACTAAGTCTTTTTATATAGTTTGATAAGTGAGAACCGTGATAGTCGTTATAAATATAAAGATCCTAATTATACTCACATATTAACCATTCGCGATCGTTATACAAAGCAGGTCTTCTAAGGTATTATGGTAGATATTGGAGTAAAACTGTAATTAATAAAAGGATATTTGTAATATATTGTATTATGAAGGGATACTAATATTATTATGGAACTTAATTATCCGGATACCAGTAAAGATAAAGTTGGTTTTGGCTTGAGAAAAAKGAATTCTTTACTTGGATTGATAACTATTACTATTTTCATTAACTCTATTTTTTTTTCATGATTTCAAATCCTCTATGCCATTCCTTCTTTACCTTAAAATATGAAAAATATCGTCGTTAACGTCAACGTTTAAACTGATAAACTGGTTAAGGTCGAAGGTGATAGGAGGTTTCCATTTAGTTTTAAATGAGAGCACCTTTGGTTTTACATTTAAAGACTCAAATTCATGGTACTAAATTCGACCAAATTGAAGTTTCGTTAATTAAATCGTTGGTTTAATTACCCGGCGATTAAAAGGTTTTACAAGGTTTTCAAAACGGTTGATTATGAAATTATGGATTTACCAACATTGAAGGTGATTGAATGGCTTTGCTGTTACAAGCAAACAAACTTCAAAACACCTTTAAAGTTTAAATTCAAATCAAAGAAAGATTGAAAATTAAACTTTGAGGTTTTCATGAACGAGTTTTTCCTGGATAATAAGTTGGTATTTTACTTTATCAACTTTATTATAGAGTTTTATGATGTTGATATTTTTGAAATTATTGCGGCAAAGGAAGCATACGAGGTACTACATACTTTGTGGATTAATTCGTATTTGCTACCACCAAACGTATTATTTAACAATACCTATATCAATTTTATTGCAATTTATTTTCTAATGAATGTTTATTTAATGCGTATTCAATATAAATAGGTTTCCGTTAAGATTTACTAGGGTATTATTAAGGTCGAAAAAAACTTACGCTTTTATACGAAAAGTTTCAAATATCTTTACCCTGGAAATTGAGAGTTTTAGAAATTGAAGAACATGGATTGAAATTGTGTCAAAGAGTTTTAACGATACTCATAGCCTTAACAGCCTTGTGCTAACTCTATTAGTCTTTGAGGATTATCTCAGTATAATGATTAAATTATTAATATCAATAAATACCTCAAAACGTATTGAAATATAAAAAAAAAAGCTATCAATGAATTGAAAGAGGTATCGGTTCCCAGTCAGGTTAATAAAGCCTTTTATACTAGGAATAGATTTTAGATAATAGATGTATTGTCCTTACCTTTTGAGGTAAAGACCTTAAATGGAGAGAGCTAGACAAATTGGATGAACTTTACAAGATATTAAGTATCATTAACACAAAAGTGGTAATTTGAATCGTTAAGCGCCCTTTTACTTTCCCAACTATAAAAGTTCGGCTATATTATAGACCCTTTAAGTTAAATGAAAATAATACGTCAAAAAACATCGAGAGAACGGATTAGTTAATATAACCTTTTCGAGCTGGTCGTTGACAAGCTAATGAAATGTCAACGGCGTAGAAGACCACCAAAGAGAAGGATACACACTAAAAAGGGGGAAGGTGACAAGGATTACAAGTCTGGAAGAATATATACAACAGAATGAGTGTCTCTGAAAATATTGAAGAAAAATTTGCGTTTAAATTGCGTGCTGAATTTATTATCAATATATTGGGTAAACTTTTTAAGGCAAAAAGAATAGACAAAATTCTACGAATTCTTTTATATAAAAGGATATTGAACTTGTATTATTAACGTAATTTGAACGTTAAAACGTTATAGGTTTTAAGTTGAAGATATTTTATAAGTTTGAAGGTAAAATTACAAACCAGTTATACCGAATGTTACGGTTGATCATTTGAAAATCCGGTAAGAAAGGTGAGAAGTAGATTTTCATTTCATTGCTTATAATCCAAAAAACCAGTAAACTTTCTATATTCGTAATTTCTATCAATTTAACTATTAGCATAACAGGTGACTTGATACTCAATAGCCGCGATATGAAGTAAATATACACACAGTTTACCACCAATCTTTAGCGGATTATATTGTTGAGATTACCGAAAAAATCAATGTACAAGTTTTCGACCAGAACGGTAATACATTATATGAAACCATTCTATCAATTAGCTGAACCAGGTATTTACCAGTTTTAAACATACCAAATATACTTTAACAACAGGCTATTTATAAATACTTCAACGTTTAATCTATGCCTATTAATAATACAGGATAAAGAATTTAGCATCGTTAACAAATAAACTAATACTACCCTTTTACTCGAAAATACTGGATTTGTGGCAGCGGAATAACGTATCATCGAAAAATAAGACCTTTAAAATTGTAAGCCGATCGAGATATTAGTTAATAGAATATAGCCTCACTTTAACGGATCGTTAATAAGAATTTATGGTATTAAGTCTAAAAATACCAACGATATGTATATCAACTTATGCCAAAAAAGATGAGTTACGAGCTTGATAACGATTGATAAAACCGACGACATAAAGTTATAATGATACTTGGAATAAAGGGTACGTGTGGCCTATATTGCCACGTTGTGTCAACTGATAGCATCATATGACCTATCCATTATGATATAGGTACAGAAACCAGAACACTAATACGTTAACAAATTGAACAAAGGGATTTAATAACGACGAATTAACTTAAAAAGGAGTATTAACATGGTTTCAATAAATTTAACAATGGTAAAGTTAATAATATTTGCACACGGTTCTTTTACTTATAATACTAACCTTACGTCGTTCATCGGGTTCTTCATAATATTCGTCAACAAGAAAAGTTTCAAATAGCATTTTAAGATTACTAGAAACCTTATACATGAAATATCGGTTGAATGTGAGCGTATAACACAAAACGAACTAATATCGAATATATACGATATAATAGAAGGCTTTAATATTCGTATAGTGATAAACGAGATATTAAGTATCATTCTCAAATAGCTGGGATTACCTTTTATACCTGTAATGGTATATATGGATCTCTGAAACCTTTACAAGTACTTATTAAAGTTGGTTATAACCCATGAAAACCATTTAATAATAAACATAATAATTTTAAGAAAGTATATAAACCTTGGTAAATTGATAATTTCGAATAGATTACTATAAAAATAATTCCGCCGACAGTTTAGCTAAGACCACGTCTATAGGTGCCTTCAAACGGCTTATAAATAGTAATATTCCAACCGTAAGAATCGAAGGCTACATGAACCACCCGGCACGTAATGTGGAGGAAGAATAACTTGACAAATTTGAAAACTACCAAGATAATGTTATTAATAGTATCAGTAATACTGGTGGCAATAATAATACGTGGAACTATTGGAAAAAGGTACGAAGGTGTTGGAATACGTGATATACGAAGGTTTGTGGCGAAAGACCTATATACAAGAGTTGAAGAACAGAGGGCTCGAAAATGTAGAATAAAGAGCCGTAATTGATATTAGTTTTAGTGTAAATTAATTAAGCTCAACAAAGGGTCGGTTAGTAGATGAATAAGGTATTTTAGAGGTTACCACCTATATGTAGCTGGTTATTGTAGCGTATAGGCACATAACAAAAAGCCCGCATTATTGAAATAAAAGTCAAATACAGTACAGTTAAATCAATTTACTTATATTTAGTTCATTGTATTGATCAAAAATTGATTGTAGTTTGTAGGATTGACTGAAAAAGTAATTCGATAGGTTCCCACTTTAAAGTAGGACGCAGGCTAAAGTAGATTTCTATACAAATTAGTTTGCAGAGCAGTTAGTAGTCTCCAAAACTAAGAATTTACCACTCTCAACTATTTTCAATACATAACTAGTTACTTCTATCACAGTGATTCGAATCAATTATATTGCAACAAGAAAGTCCTACTAATAGAGTTCCAAAAAATTTACCACAAAAAAATCCCGCTAATAACATTACAAAAACGTCCTTAAATATGGCCTTTGAAAGAGTGGTAAATAATAATAGGCTAACTATACGCATTCAAAACTACATTACAAACCCACCTGGTAATGCCAAGTTACATACCAGTGAATAAAGATATGCTAGCAAACTAGAGAATTGCCAGGGGAATAAAGCCGGCCAAAACGACTTTTTTAAATAGCATAGTTAAATTAGGGATAGAAGTAGGATAGTGAAACCACGTGGGTTAAGTATGATTTATAAGTGGTTCAACCCATGTTGGTTGAGAGAGCTAGTACCGGCAATCTACTAGTACGCACAAGTTTATAGCGAAAGATTTGTATATGGGAGTTGGTAAAGTCGAAATTCGGAGCCGTGGGGTAGATCAGGGTAATTGGGGTTAATTTGGCTGTGAAATTGACAAGGGTTTGGTTAATTGACGAGGACGTAATTCGGTGGTAACCGGAAAAGATGGGTCGACCATACTGATGCGCACGCACAAAACAAAAAGCTGCCAGTATTAGAATAGTAGTAATGGCAGTACAATAAATCAAATTTAATTACAGTAAAGTTAACTACACTGACTGAAAGTTGAGTGTATTGTTTGTAGGTCTACTGTATTGTCTGCAAGTCAAGCATAGTATGCGCCTACTGTACACTAGAGCATGGGCTAAGCAATTGGCTATACAAATTACTGCGGAGATTGGCTAGCGGTCTGCTAAACCTTAAACAATACATCCTCCACTTGACCATTGCAATACTAATGTTACTTCAACCGATCGAATAGACAAAGTTGCAACGTCCAAAGCCCTACAAACATTTAATACTTATACTAAATAGATTGTAATAGTACCATTGATGTAATCATTCAAACAGAAACGCGTTTGTTGGAAGAGCAGTTAATTGCAGTACAGTCAAGTCAACTATACTGTCAGTAAGTTGATTGTACTGATTGCTAATTGACTATAAGACAAGTGCAGTAGGTGCCTACTTCACACTAGTGTATGAGCCAAGCGATTGGGCATACAAATTAGTGAGCAGACCGGCTAGCAGTCTACCAAACCTAGAATAACTCATCCATTACTTTTTTTTTTAAAAAAAACAATTGTACTATCACCGGGCAGTGCCTGCCGTGAAGAGGTGCACTAGCTGCTACGTAATATCCTTGGAGATACCGGCAGGAGAGGTCGTAACATGAGCTGATACAACCGCAGAGGGCTATTGGTATCCTCCGCTACCCCTCCAATTAAGACCTTAGGGTTCCTCGCAGTTTAAAGACCCGTAGGCATGTGAACTGTAGCACTGGTTAGGCTACGTAACGTGACCATCTCAGTCACCGCCCAGCAATTAATCGCTTTGGAGATACGACTAGTCTTAGTTTTTTTTAAAAAAGGACCTTATGAACTTAGAAAAAACGTAGTAAAAACCTTTAAAAAGGGCGATTATAAAAAACGCGTATAAGCAAGCGTACGCGTTAAGGAAAGTTCTAAATGGATAAATACCACCCTTAAGTATACGCGGTGGTCTATACGCCGTTACTACGTATAAAAAGCACCCTTTCTTAACACAACCTTTAAATTTCAATCTTTTTTATTAACGGTTAAAGTAACTAATAATAGTAAATACACTGTTTTTACCTAAACCACTCCCTCCCTTTATACCCCGCTTTACTTTTAACCAAGGTACCCTAATTAATTTTGTCGTTTTATAATATTTACCCATAAAAGTCGCGTTACTTGCGCCTGAATTTATCGCGCCGGGATTAAAAAACCTTTACGTTCCAAGCGTATTAAACGCGCCTTCGACGCTATCCCTTTCCCCGACCCGTCGTTTTCCTCTTTCCTATTTCTTTACACCCCCTAGATCCTCCTTATTAACCTTCACCTCGCCTTTAACAGAGCGTAAACTTATACAAATTACGTACGATTTCTTTTAACGGGGGTTAATAATGGGGTTTATACCGAAGAAGAAAAAGTTATAAAATACGCTCGTTATATGCGTATAACCCCTTTTATATTTATGTTACGACTAACTGGATCTAGCGTATAACGGTAGTAATCAAAAGCAACGATGTGTATATTTTGGTTGCCTTTAACGTCGCTGAACTGTTAGCAGATTATCGCGCCGCCACCGCCGTGAATTCTCCTTTTAGGCGTTTTACCGCCTTACAACGACCCTTATACGTTGCCATAAAGGCGGCGAAAGGTAACGCAACGTAAGTCGTTATAACGGTCTGATTAGGGCGGCGGGATCCCGTTAATAAGGGGGCCTAAATAGGTATTGACGGCGACAACGAGTTTAATAATGGGGGGGAAACGGGTTTTATCCCTAATTAACCCGTTGCTTTTTCGCCCGTCGCCGACTTTATCGTCTTTTACGCCTCCGTTCTTGTTGTGACCCAGAGTCCCTTTTTAAAACTCGTAATTCCTTTTCGGAAAAGATGGGTTCATCGGGCAGCTATTGTAAAAACCTTGGTAACGGCCTTAGTAAAGCTGGTAAAAGGTTAAGTTTCCTTGTATTAGTAATAGTGGTAATAATAAGAATAAAAATAGCAGTAATGTAAATTAATGGGTTTTATACGTAATCGCTGGCGGGCGTAAAACGTCATTGTTACCGGCGGACGGTAAACGCGGCCTTATAAAGCCATAATTTAATTATATTACGTTTTCGAAAAATAATTGGTAACGCGAGCGAAGTTCCGAAAATATTTAGGGTTTATGAAATCCTCTTTTATATGGGAATTGCGTAATTAAGTATTTGGAGGTTTGTTGAGGACCAGTAGCTATAGCTTTTAAACCTTTAACAAAGTAAGGTGATAAACCACGTGTGATGCGTTAGGTTCGCTTTTATAACGTTAACGTTTGCATTGCGTTTCGAGGAGTTAAAACCTTCTAAAGTATAAGACTAAGTCCCTATACCCGTGTATTATCGTAAGGAAACTATAAAAAAGAAGCTGTATTACCGGTATTATGGGTAAAATCGTGTCGGATTCACAAATTATATGGAATTCAGGTTTAGGCCTAGTAATATATAAAAAAACCTTACCGCCTATATTACTAAAATAACTTAGCCTTTTTCACAACGTATTAATCGGTTTTTACAACTTTAAGGAAATTTTCAATAGTGATTTCATCCCGTTTGTAAAGGGTAGGCCGTTGTTTTCATAGAGGGTGGAGAATTTGGCTTTTAAGTTAGCGAGCCTATTCGCAACCTCGTTTCCGATAAACCTCAGATACCTGAGGCTTTATTGAACTTTAATAAGGTCCATATACGCTTCAATTATCACGTAAAAACTTTAAAAAGCCTATTTAAAAGGTATCAGGGTTTTCCGTTAAACGTTAAATTACGAAAATATTATTTACGTAAACCATTATTTCGTTTGAGTTATTACACGAAGTCTTTTCTAAGCCGCGAAAAACGTCGACGACCTTAGCCTTAAAATATATATATTATGTTCCGACCTACGATGGTAAGCCAAATAAATGCCAAATGGGATTTACTATTAAGGTGTGAAGGAAGACTAGAAAAGGCTACCGTAGCCTAACGTGTAGGGCCCTTGGGCAAGGCCAATGCCCAGCCCGTTACGTGACCTTACACATGCTATATACGGATCGTGCCCTATCCGTACACGGGCCGTATCCGGCTTATACCCGATTCGTGCCCGGGCCAGGCGAAGTCTCATCCCGTTACGTATATAGTTACATAACTTATAGGCTTAATGGCTAACGGCCTAACTCTATGATAAACCCCTTTTTCCCCGGATATTATAAGAGTTACGATGCTTTTTTAGATAATACCGGACGCGAGCCGTGCTCGCCTAATACACGAGTCAAACGTAAGCCGATAATACTACATCTAACACATTGTATAACACTTCGGACAGTTTATCCTATGTCGCCAACACCGTATAAAGTATGCGTTAACGCTCTATATAAGGCCTTCTTTTTACCGCTGGCACCGTATAACGCACCCTTGAAAGCGCCGTATAAAGTCTCCTTTTTGTCGTTAACGCCGTATAATGCACCCATTAATGCGTTAAGTAAGGTATCTTTTTTGGCCTTAGCGCTGTATAACGTACCCGTTAATATATTGTAACACGCCGTATAACGTATTTTTCTTACCGTAGGCGTTATATAATGCGTCTATTAACGTATCGTGTAAAGTTTCGTTTTTACTTTTAATATCAAGTAACGTGCCCCGTTTAACACGTAACCCTTACCGAATCCGGTCCACCAGTTCCTATAAATATGGACGCCTCTACATAGCTTTTAAAACTTCCTCCTTTTTCCTTTTCTATTATCGCCCCCCTCTTTTTACCAATTCCCCAATTATAACTTTTTCCACTTTCTTTTATATAAACCAACTAGTTATTTAGGCCTATATATTTCTACCTTTTTACCTAGATTATTTTTATAACCGACGTATTTAACAGTTTAAACCTCAGTTACGTTAATGCCAGCGCCCCCGAAAAGGGTGATAAACCTCTTTATAAGGTATATTACCTTATAATTTACTAAAACCCTACTACACACTACATATTATAACTCTCTCGCGTTATAAGAAATCTTTTAATCTTTGTAAATAACAAGGATAAATTTTTTTTTTTCGTTATAAATTAAAAAGGTTTATATATCTTATATCGACCGGACTTCAAATTTTAACGTTCCCCATTTTACATCCGTGTTTATCGTATATGCAGGTATTAAGTATATAGAAAAGTTTAGAATACAGTAAATTCATAAAAGAGACTTATGAAAAACTGACCGTTAATTAACTTCTTCTCATAATATATTTAAAAAATAAGCCTATTTACGGCCTTCTTCGGTTTATATTTTCTTTAAGTTAGTTAGTTGTTACAATAAAGAATAAGAATTACATGTTATCTTCTAAGCGTAAACGTTAAGGGGATATCACGGGTTGTTGACCCGTTTTTATCTTCGCCTTTTTCGAACTAGTTAATTAGTTTACCCTGTTTTATAATGTCGTTTAAACGTTGGGAATTCCTATTATACCGGCCGTATAATTTATTACTTTTTTAACTATACGATTACGCTAACTTTTCCTTTTCGGGTTCGTATTTACCCCGGACCCCTTTATCGCCTCTTATTATATCGCCTATTTATCGAGATAAAATACTCTCGGATAACCGAGATTTAACGTGTAACGTCTTCGCTTCGGCCTCTTTTAATTACCGTCAAATACCATTTTATAGTTTTGGTTTGAAAGGCCAAAAATTATAATTACCTAAGCGATATCTTTTATAACTAATATCAACTACGGCTTATAAAATATTAAGAACTATATTTAGAAATTCATTCTATAATTCAAGATTTCGTTCGTATTCTATTTACTAACTTTTTATAAAAATAGGTTGATAGGGCCGATCGCAAATAGTCGTAAGATTGTATCCAGACTGATCGAATTACCCGAACTTAAATTAATGTGTTATAGTTTTTGATAACCTACCTAAAGGGTTCTTTCCCCCATCTCATCTTTCGTTTTACTTCCCGTCAACCGTTATCGTTAACTTTACTTAACGCCTGTCCGTCCTAACGTTATCCTTTATTATCGACATCCACTAACGTCTGTCATTCCTCGTATTATATGTGATCAGCCTTTCCTAACGCCCACTCCTCCTCGCATTATCCGCTCTCCTTAACGTTGCCTCGCGTACGACCCGCTTCCTACCAACTCTCCTCCTCGAAGTTTACCGGTTTTCGTTATACCTTTTACTGTCCCCCTCACTTATTATCACTTAACGTTTAAAACCAATCGTAATAAGGCCCCTAACGTTAATAACGCCGGTATTTATTAAACATAAATGAGAATATTGATAATAAGTAGGTAAACCTTCGTTAAAATATAATAAAAGCCGTTTTAAGGTCGAATATTATTCTAATTAATCGAGTAATATTTACTCGGCGTTATTTAAAATATTATAACCTTATTTAATAATAAATTTCCCTTTTATTTATTGGTAAAGTATTATTTCAAAAGTACAAGCGGTTCATTTCGCGCCTATCGTTTAGCATAGGCTTAAATTCGTAGTTAAGAAACCAGGTTATCGTAAACCCGAATATCTTTCTCTTCCGTTTCAAATTTATTTAAAATTATAAAATGTTAAAAATTATCTATTAATTCCCATTTCTGCTTATTATAACCCTTTAACTTAACTAATACGTAACGAACCCCGACCTTCCCAGTTTTTAACATGAAAATATTTTATATTTTAATTTTCTCGTATTTAACTTCCCTTATATCGTCCGTTACTAAAACCAGCCCCGGGCGAGTGTCGGATGAAACTTACGAAAAACAAGAGTTTAAAGCCATACGTTTAATTAAGTTTATATAAAATACAATATATTTACCAAAGATATTTAATACAATATTTAATAAATTCGGAATACCAACCATCCGATATCGATTATAAAATTAGTTGCGCTTTTTATTTAGGTAATTCGTTTTAATATTACGAAAACTTAACTTAGCCTAGTCCTCTACCTTTTATCCTTTCGCCGAACCTTGTTTATTATTCGTCGCCGTTCCTATTTACTATTGAACATAAGTTAATATCGCCTAAGTTAATTTTGTCCCCTCGCGTAAATAAGCTTAAAACGTAATAATTCGCTCTGCTGAACTAATTAACGACTTCGTATCCCCGTTAACCTTCAAAATTAGTAATATTTCGTACCAATTTACTAAATAATTCGTGTTAAACCCGGTAACCGTTTACTTCCGATCATTTAACGTAAATCAATAAACGGGTAAACAGGAAACCTAATTATATTATAAAGAAGCTATTACTAAACGTAAATACTTTTAATCCTCTTGATTTACTCATTGCATACCGTTATTTGTTTATAGGCAATACGTAGTAAAAAAAAGTTATTCGACTTTTATTAGGAAATGAAGTAGTTTTTACAATACGCTTATCTAATCCTAATCGCGATTACTAATAATAAAAGTTAAAAACCTATAAAATCTTTATTATATATTTCGAAAACAGTTTTTGTACGTATCCGTAATTTTATACCTTATAGCCTTTGATTAAATAAACTTAAAAAGATTATCCATAATGACGGGCAAATATTAAAGGCAGTTATTGATAATTGGCAAGTCGACTAAAAAGTCGACCAAAATATACTTTTAATACCGGTTGAAAATAAAAAAGGTTAAAATAAACCTTACCATAAAATATAATACGGTTTTGTTTCGTTACATTACGTATATATTCGATAAAAACATAAAATATTTACGATTATCCCCTTCTAATCGTAAATTCGTTAAAAAACGCGAAATAAAATAAATTTACCTGGATAACCTATATTAAATAAGTTATGAATTCATCATAATAACCTCATTATTAATAGTTCCTAACTTAATGATCAAGAACGATTGAGATAACATAATACTTTTCGTGAATCAATCGCGTAATTTGCAATTTATACTAATTATCGTAAGTAAAAAACGCTCAACGCTTTTAAAAACCCCTAAAAAGAGAATTTTATATAACAGATCGTTTATTAATCCTTAATTTTACAATTCTGTTGATATATTCTGGCTGAAAATAAAGGAATTACTCGATGTTAAAGATACCGGCGAACCTAACGTAAACCGGACCCAGAACGGTATCGCCGACGTCGCCGTGTTAAAATCCCTTAACTTTATTTCCTATAACGACCCGGGCGCGGGCCGGGCCTGAAGCGATATCAACTTCGGCGGCTTTTCGAAATCTCCCGACCCCCTTTTAAAATACATATCGTTGTAATTTAGCAACTAAACCTGTATTTCCCCAAATTTCTATACCTAACCCGCCGTAATTTATATTCCTTTTCTATATAGGCATGTTAATACTACGATTAATATGAGAATAAAAATTAACTTAAAGACTGGCATATAACGTTCTTTTACCTCAGGTTTATCTTATAATTTACGGGTTAACATATCCCAGCAGATTCCCTAAATTACGGGTTTATACCTTAAGTAATATTAGAAAAAGAAAAGGGTCTCGGTCCATTAAATTTAACGTTCCGAGATTATTCGTAATAAAGAAAAATACTTTAATCCCTTATAATCCGTCAAAATAGGAAACGGTATACGGATACTACATAATTTAAAAACAATGTTTTTAAATAAATTACCACCATATAAGTTTTTTTGACGTAAATAGTATAGTTACATTCGGTATCCGTTAATCGTACGCAATAATAAATTATTAAGTTCAACATACTCTCCTTATCCTATTACAATAAACAACCTTTCAACGACTTTTCCGAACAGTTGGACTTTACTATTTTTAACCGATTTGAATCCTAATATACCAAAATCGAAGTTATAATGAAGCTATCTTTTAAGGTATAAAATACCTATTCTTACCGTTTTGTCTAAGCCTAACGAATATTTTGCTTCGTCAAACAGACAAAATAGTCCGCTAACTTTAAAAAAATACTAATAAAATTACGGTTAAAGTCAATAAAACCTGAAAAACTTCAAATTTCCCGGACCGTACGTAATAACTTCTACTCGCGGATTACCCGGACTTTTTCGAGGTCGACCTAGATACCTACTTTTACTGATACAATGAAGCCTAGGTATTCAACCTCTTTAACTACGAAGTTATACTTTTTCGAATTTAAATTTTGTTTTATATTACAAAAAAGTTCTAAAACCATAAGAATTTTCGCCATATAATCCTAATGAATCCTCCCAAAAAAACTAAAAGGTCGTTCAAGGACAAAATAACAAAATCATTTAATATATCAGTTATTATATAATTAATATATCTTTAAAATGTAGTTGTCGTTTCCACTAACTAAACAAGGGTAATTAGCTATTTAAATAATCCGAACCGTATACGAAACACCATTAATTCCTATTATTCGAGTGTCACTTAAATACGATAAAATACCGTTTAAATATCTTATTTTGTAACTTATATCGACTTCGAGAACGTACGTAGGGTCTCCATAATAAAAAAAAAAGAAAAACGATTTTACTTTGTAATTTTATTCATCGCACAATAATCGATATGAAACTGTTACCCCCCCCCCAAGTTTACGAATTAACAATAGCGACGCCGCCGCCGTTAAAAAACTCACCCGAACCTAACTTTTATTTACCAACTCTATAACCTATCGTCGAAATTTTAAAAGTCAATTTCGTAATATCGAATATAATGGCTATTATATTTGGTTTAATAAAAATCCATTTTTGTTTGGTTTAATGTAAATATAATAGTTGAGTTTTCCGTTATATAGAGGTAAGGCTATAACTTTATCCTTATCGAATATGTCACGAAATATCGTTAATTTCAGTAAAAAAGTGATTAATCATTTTTATCCTCAATCATAATAGTCGCCATTATTTATAAAACCTAGGTTATTTCTTTAAATTTTATAATATAAGCTATCCGAAACGGATTCCCTATAAGTTATAACTTTTGATTCAAACGTTACGTTAATCCGAAGAAAACCGAAATTATTACGTCATATATATATTTTATCTTAATGCGTATCTATATTACGTCGATAACCAAGTCTTTTTAACTTCAAATTACCAAACGGCTTTTACCCGCATCTAAAGTTATCTATTAATATCGTGTTCGACTATATATCAATACTAATACGAAACTTAACGATTTAGGTAATACGCCTATTTTACCATAATCCTAATATAGTTTTAAAAAATTTCGATTATAATAACCGAATTTACTTTATCTTTAATCGTTATACTAGAACCTCGTTTATAACATAGTAACAATTACAATTAAAATAACTTAAATATCCAAAAAGTAGGTATTATTAAAAATCACAAGGATAAGGAAAGGTTCTTTATTTATACGTATTTCAATTAAATTAAACTCTTTTTTATTTGATTTCACAATCAAGCAGTTAAAGCTATATAAATTTTAAACGAAATTATATCTAAAAATTAAACTTCCCACATCGCCATTAATAAAAATTTTTTCTTTACCTTTTTAACTTAGGTTGTATATACCTATGTAAAAGGTAATATCGGGCGAAGGTCGTAACCACGTTTAGAATTGTTTGATAAATCACAACATATATAATACCCCGAAACAAGCTTAACTTTACGTTTCTTTATTATCGTTCACGTTACCTTACATCACTAGTTTTAAATACGTATCCAATAAATTTGTTGAAATAACGAGCTGCGATATCGAAAAAACTAACCGTTATTACAATAGCCTTTTAATAAAGGAGTTTAAAAGTTATAAACTCCTATTATAACCGTATTACTATCCAGCCGTTAGATTTAAACGGGTCCCGCTAATTAATAACCAAAACACTATTTTAAGTTTAAAAATGTCAAATCGTCGGTAATTCGCGGTACTTTTTTAGAGCTGTAATGTATTTCACCGAGTTAATATTTAACGAAATAAATCTATCGCGAATACGTAATGATATAGGAAAACGTAAATAATTATACTTTACGACCGAAAAACAATTTAAACCGCCTATTTAATTTGAAAGTATTTCGAACCTAATGACAAATATTACTTACAAGTCCTCAATACTTATAACCAAGCCTTCGAATTTAACTAATACTTTATCCATATAGTAAACGTCGCCAAAATCTGCCTTAATATAATCGAAAAACATTCTCATATTATACCTATCCTTATATCCTCTGGTTTCGTAATAAGCTGTAACCGTTTACTTTACCATCGCCGTATAATATCCCTTTACGTACAAAAACGCGTGCCGACCTTTTTCGATCCATATTTTATTCGCTTTTAGTATAAATTCGATCGTTGGACGCATCGTTCCTTACGTAAATGTAAATTCGTTAAATTACGGTTAATCATATTATTTTAGTTCGCTTTAAACCGGTAAATACCTAACGCTAGTCGCTGCTAATTAGATTTCGAATTATTAGATTTTCGTAACAACTTAAGCAAAGTCGGACATGAGGTCAATAATTAAAAATGATTAACCCGATTATTTTCACTATTGAATATTCGACGTAATATAACCTACATTATCCTACAAACAAAAGAAACCGGTACAAGTTGGCTTTAAAAAGACCGAAAATGTATTTATAAAGGTAAAGGACTAGGTATTCGCCGACAGCCTATCTTCCCCGATAACGTTAAAGTGTAACGACGAATTATTAACGTTTGTTATAGATTTGTTCATTATTAATAATATTCTTTTGAAGAAACGAATAATAAAAATAGTGATATATTGTGATCCGACCTACGATAGTAAGTCAAATAAATGCCAAATAGGATATACTATTAAGGTACGGTGGAAAATTAAAAAATTCTACCGTAATCCAACCGTTGAGGCCCTTAGGCAGAGCTAATACCCCGCCCGTCACGTACCCTTTCACATACCATACACGGACTGTACCTTATCTTTACACGGGCCGTATCCAGCCTATACCCGGTCTGTGTCTGGGCCGGGTCCAGGCCCATCCCATTACTTACATATTCACGTAAGAAATAGGCTTAATAGCCAACAGCTTGATTCCACGACAATATATATATCGGGGTATAAATTGCCGGATCCGTTTATAATTGTCCACCTATTTCGCTATATAATATTCGTGTACCTAACGTAACGCCTAGCTTTGTAATGCTATTCATACTCGTCGTTGAAGATTATAATATAGTGGTGGTTTTACACAAAGTATCGAATTAAAAAGAATAAGTTATATTTTTTAAATTATTTTGCTGACAAAGTTAATGATGAAGCTCAGGATGAGCCAGTAGGTGAGTTAAATAAACCGTCAAAAGTTGGGGTATTTAACATCGGTTACGAAAAAAAATAAACGTATTTTAGCCGACTTAGGCTTTCGTAAGATTAGGGAAAAGTCGTTGAAGTCGCTATTGGTTATATAGGTTAGGTGTGCCTAAAGTTCAAAGGATTTTATAATAGTTAAAGCGCCGCACGCGACTTTGTTTTTTATTGGTTTAAGTAACTTCAGTGGCGGTATTCCTGCCTTTTACAACCTCCTTTACAAACAATGTTTTAATTCGTTATATGAACGAGTGGCTAAAGTTTAGGGTTTTTATGCGGTAAGCAAAACGAAATTATTATTATTCCAAGACAACTTTAGGAAAAGATAACCTGAAGTCTTATAAGGTAACAATATTTTGCATAATTTTATATAATAATGAAACCCCTTTTATTATAAATATAAATCAAATCGTAACCTATCCTTAAAAACCCTGTTACGCGCGGTTAAAATATTAATTTTTGACGTAATAAAGAAAAACAGGTATAATCGCGGTAGTGGTTAATATACGTAAAATGTAGGATAATAGCCCATATTTCATTCGTAAAAGTCCCTCATAATACCTGGCGACCTTTTAGGCTTTTATAATACGTTTCCCGATATATAACTTTGCTCATAAGGCGTGGTTGAATTAAAACCCTAATTATCGTATAACTTAGAATTTCGTATAAAACGAAGGCTTTACGAACGGATAAATTAATTTGAAATTAGTAAAAACGGATTGATTCCCCTATTAAATTAAAGTTTGTAAGAATTTAACTTCTAATAATATATAATAACTTTATCGTTTCCGGAGTAAAAATTAGCTAGTTATTACTTATTTACATATCCATATCCCGTACGTTAATTTCGAGGTTTATAACGTTTAATTTCGGAAAATTCAAAGTTCGTGGGAAACGTATATTATCGACGTAAATTAAAACCCAGCTTATATAGTATTCAGTAAGATCCGATATACAAATTATATAAAATACCGGGGAAAAGAGTACGTTTTATAGGGTCCCATAATTAAGGTTTCAAAATCATATAGTCGTTGTTTAATACCGTACTTGTATTACCCTTCAGGTTGAAAAAACTTGAATAAAAGTAAGTTTACATCGGTGAAACTTAAGGCGTCTTATTTTATAAATTAACCGGTTATAAAGTAGGGCATTTAAAGCTCCTCAAATGTTCCTAAAAATAGATATAACCTTACCACTAGTTAATACTGATTATATATTGTAGGTTAGGGTGGTAAATAAATTAACGGCGAATCGTTTAGGTGTCTTTCCTTCGTATTAAACGTTTCTTGAACCTAGTATAATAAGGAATTCAAAAATCCGCCGGATTACGATATATTTTAACCCCTTAAGGTATAATGTGTTTCAAACGATTAGTCTTTGAAGACTTAATTTCAATAGGTTTCGATCCCTTAATTAAGGTATTATTAATGCTTTCTATTATCGTTATATTTACAGAATAACCCCTAAGCAAAGGTATTTTTTATAAAATATACGAAAAGGCGTTACGATATATACCCCATAGGCCTTAAAAAGTCGCATCATTATAACGTTTAATCCAGCGACCGTATTTGAAAGTTTATAAAATTTTATTATACCTTTTCGTCGGAGAAATTAAATCCTTATGGGACCTTCAATTAGAATCCAATCTAAATGTTTCAAAATCCGTTGGTAAACTAATAAATAATTAAAACCCAATTTGGGATATTATCCCAAAACACCTAGGCTTATTAATATTCGTCGAAAAAAAAATAAACCCCTAACTTTAAGAGGGGGAGCTAGAAATATTAAAGGGGATTCATATTAGCTAATAATATTATGAATTTTAACGAAGTTAGTGGTTCAATCGAGGGTTTTTTGATAAGCTGGCCCGAGTTTTGTGTACGTTTATTAGGAAGTTTCTACGTTTAATGGATTTAGCTCTTCGAGTTCAGACTTCTTTTTCTTTCCTCATGTGGTATCGAAGCCCATTGAACTTGGGGGTTTCCTATTCCGTAACTTTAACTCATATCGTAACAGATTTTCCGAACGTGTAAAAGGCGTTTAAATATAATCGTACAAAAGCCTCCGCCTAGCCGTATGTTACAGCCTCGTCTATTGCATTAGAAATATTAAATGAAAAGGCTGTATGAATACTCATTAAGTTTCTAAACCTGGATCAGTTGGCCGTTAGAAGCCTAATAAGGAGGATAGTAATAAAAAGGGACCCGAAAATGAAAAAAAAAAATGTAAATAAAACTTTGTAATCGAATCTATTATTTAAGTCAAGGCAGACGACCGTAATATTTCCGGTAATATTAGTAAAAGTAAAGTCGAAAATATATTTGAAATGGTAAATAGGAACTCCTACATTATTGTTGAATTGTATACCGGTAATAAGTACCTATAAATTTAGAACTCGTCCCTTACAGGTATTATTTCATATTGATTTTGCACTCCTAAAACAAGGTTCCAGTCGCCTTTTCCTATGTTTTAAAGCTTGCCTATTCATTTATATACCTTTTAAAAAACTCGGTAGTAAACTAATCTTTGTGAATGTCAATATTATAAATCCCATTAAGGCGTAAATATAACGAATTTTTACCGGGGATTAACTTTAAATACATGAAGATAAAGGATATTCCGTTTGGAATATATATTAGTACCTAAAGTTTAGTATTTTATCGTAATTTACGCCATCCATTTTAGGTGAAGACGAAGTCAGTTTAGTTGCGAACGGGTAAGAAAAGGTCGTATACTTAGTAACGTTACGTAAATCCGTACTCGTTATATCTTCCTACCGCATTAAAGTTCCTACATATTAATAATATTGATAACTTCGTTTATGTAGCCTATAAGTAATATTTGGTATACGGTTGTTATTCTGTTTACGTTAATATAAATAATCATAGGTTTCGTATTTGTTTTCGGCGTTCGATAGGGCCTAGTCGTTTTACGTATTTTCGTAAATGGCGTGCCTAATATTTCAAACCATTAAAACGAATTAATCCCTTGTGTGTAGTGGGGTAGAAGTCTGGCGTATCTTTCCCTTAGGTAAGGTTGATAAAGTTGGCCTATATAATATTAATATTTAAAGACGACAGGAAATCAGATTCGAATATAAACATAGTCCAATTTGAAATAGATAGCTTAACATCCTTGAGAACTTTGGTAATAAATGTTTAAAAAGTCTAGACCCTAATAATTAAAGGTTCAAAAACGTTAAACCCCGTTTTTATAACTTTAAACGAAAGGTATTTTACGACGCATAACCTAAAACCTACGATTTATTTAACCTGAGTGTTTACGAGCCAGGTATCGAGTTTATTCAACATAAACCCTGTTATTATTAGGATTAATATAGTGGGGAACTTAATTCTTTTACATGTGGAATCCTATAACATAGTTTCGCCCTGAGTGTCCTTTAACTTGCCTTCTTGAGGGAGCGGAAAGTTCGAAGAAAACGAGGTACGTAATATATCGGCATCAAAAAGCAAAGTTATTTATTTACCAACTTCGTAATTAAGTATAAGAAACATAGGTTACATTATTTCATCATGAGCGAAGTATTGCCGAATAAAAATATAACTAGGTTTTAATTTCCTTCTACTCTTCGTCGGGCGAACAGCGTTTTCCGTGAGCTTAAACGCAGTCAAAAGGGTTTTAGTTAAATCTTTCGTTATTATTTTAATATTATATCAAGTTCTATCGAAATATTTCATTTTCTTAAAAAGGTATTTTGATAAAAGTATATATTTACCCCCTTTTTTCTTTAAGGCAGTTGGGTAATGTTCGTATACCTATGGCAAAAACCGTAATAGTTATGGAATTATGGGGTCGTTGAATAATTTTTCAAAACTTAATCTCTACTTCAAACTGAATATTCAAGATATCGAACCGGCCGGATATATCGTGTATGTATATATTAATTTATGTACCCGTCGTTATAAAATTGTAACCGGTAACCATGATTTATTGCCCGGACTTCTTCGCTCTTGTTTAAAAGGTGAAAATATCTGAAGTATTTAAGAAAATGAATAATTTGGGTTGTTAGGCCTATATACAAGTTTTAACCGTAAATTAATAAGTGGGAGTCAAGTGGCGTAATCCAAACTTACGTAACAATTTTCTTTACGAATACCTTTCGAAACTTCGATCGGTATTTTTTGAAAAGTTATAAATAACGCGAAAAACTCCTTTTATAATATATGGATATTACTTTTGGTATAATATAATAAAATTCTCAATGAAAATATATAATTATACTGTTAAAGTTTCTTTTTAAAGGTTCATTTTCATTCACTATTGACGTATACCATATAATTAACATTATATAAGTTTAATTTACCGATTTAATAATAAATGGGTTTGGTTATACCTTTTTAATCAAGTATATTAAAAGGAAAATATTTTAACGTTCCGTTTGAAACCTTTGGAAACTTTAATGAAAATCCGTAAATTTCTCTTTCCCATTACTCTTTAGGATATAATACGTTTTATAAAGTAAAACTTTAACTATTTTAAAACAAGATTCTAACGATTTTTTATAAATGTAAAAAAACCTCGCGATGTTTAAAGGATCGGAATCCCATTCCATCCTACCATCGTAGCTTGCGTAATATTCGGGTCCGGTATAAGTAAAGCGCTAAAAGTAATGCCTTTATCAATTTTAATTGCAGATAAAGTTAAAGTTGTCGTAAAATCAGTAGGAAAAGGGGTTTGAAAAAGCCTTCGAGGGTTTTTATAAGTTTGTTTGTTTAAGGTAAGGAATCAGCCTATGGGAAGTGTATTTTTTGCATTTCGCGTCGCTAAATCCCCATTTTTCAGGTGCTCCATAACGTACGTTACGATACGTAACGTTAGCGCCCGGTATTCGGTAAATCTGAATCCGTTATAACGAGTAACAAAGGCGCTAATAGCCTGTTTGTACGTCTTGTAAATGGTTTTGCGGACCTTAAGGTCGCGTTTTTATATATAGAGTACCCTATGTAAGGACTCGATGTTAAAGCGTGAAAATAGATACGTAATAACGTCTTTTTCCACTAGAGGCAGTCCAATTACCTTGAGTTTACATTAGGGCCCTTGGTTAGTTTGCAAAAGTCGAGCTTCCTCTATAGGCGCACTAAGGGTACGTGTAGTCCATTTGGCCCCTTTGGCGACAGTTATGAAGGGAGCCATCGGAGAATTTTTCCTGCGATATTAAGATATCGTATGAGGGTCTGGTGGCAGCACTAACAAATGTGGAGTCCGCTCATGAATGTGTCGGGAAGGATGTTATCCATCACTTGACTATATAATACTATTGTTACTTCGACCACGATTCGAATCGATAACTATTGCAACATCTCAAGGCCTACTAACAGAGTTTTTGTTTCCTAATTGTTATGATTGATGTAATTTTAACTTCTTTTATATTATTGCACTTTTTCAACAGGTGTGTTGATATTATCACAGGCTAATACCTGGACTAATGGTTACCAGAGATCTAGCTTTGGTGTGTGCCAGGCTCCTATCATGCTCTAAAGCCGTTCGGAAGCATGCCCTCATTTGTCATGTGATCGAGTTACTCCCCCCCTTTTCTGTAGCTTACTAGCAGCTCCTTAGCAGGGGTTTTATCCTTCCTTTTTTATAGAGAATTATAAATAGTATCTAACTACTTTAAGCAAAATCTCTGGTCTAATCCCTTTACAAATAATCCGCGATCCTTTTTTCCGACGGTATCTTCACCGTTTGCAAGTGGTTATCGCCTAAGGCCATATCTTTCGACTTTCTATACTATACTCCGAAAGGCTCGAAGAGACTAAGCCTCTACCACGCGGCTTACCACCGTTTCCCTCAAGGATATCAATAGGGCGTTAGCACCAAAACCACTCGTTTTTGTTAAGGATAAGCTTCCAGATACCTTTAAAAGATTTACTATTTTATTCGATAAACCCTCAAAAACAAGTTGTTTCTTTGCCGCTTCGAAACCGATTATGAAATCTTCCTTTAAAATGATAATATTAAAACATACAATAGGTAAAGTCACACAGCACAAAACTCAATAACAGAGTCAACAGAGCCAGTCAGTATTTGGTACAAACTTCAAGTATTAAACCTCTCAACATTAAAGGATGAGGCATTCACTAGAGTTGTAAATATCTCCAGCAGCTAGTATTTACTAGTGCAAGTACTAGTATTGACTAGTATTGAGAATTAACATGGAGATGCTGCCTATACTAGTATTTACTAGCGCAAACGAATTAGTATTGACTAGTATATACTAGTATTGACTAGTATAGAGTCTCGATTGTAATCGAAGTCATTATAAAAATACACTTAATTATATATTAAATTACTCCATGTAGATTCTAAAATACTTGAATTTCCAAGCCTATATAATAATTCTATATAGTACCTTCAAAATGTTATCTGTACGATTGAACCTTACTGTTGAGTAAATCCATTACTTCCTTTTATATAGATTAAAATATCAACTTTTTTAAAACTATCTGATACATTTAAGGATACCCCATTTATATCTCCAGAACGTTACCTGTTTACGCCACTTGGGCTATCCTACAGCAGTACTAGTGATAGTGATCATCCTTTACAAAGGACTATTATTACTTCCAGTCCATCCAATCCCACAGATTCTTTTACACCGGTTGAATTCACATCAATTCTATTCCTATAATATAAGGCTACTCCCGGTACATCAAGGGCTTTCCACTCTAAAGCTTTGTTAAGGAAAGGAAAAAAGGAGGCTCGTTAAGCCCGTAAAGTTAAAGTTAAATAAGACATTCAAGTAATTAACACTAATAATCTTAATAAGGAGGCAGAGGTTTAGGCTAAATTTACTAATTACTTCAATCATTCATAGTTAGTAAGATTTATATTAGTTATCGACTTTAATGAAAAACTATTAGCTAATATTGAAAACGCCTAGAAAAGATCAAAACAAACCGGAACCACTTAAAACAACAGGCACTATTACATCAGTAAAGGAAGAGAAAAAAATATGAGAAACTCGCTTTTAAACGTTAAATCAGGAGGGGATTTACAAAATCTAAATTGTAATTACTGAAAAGCTTTAAAAAGTTGATTTTACAAATATCAACGTATAGCACAAAACTATTAAGGGCTATACTGATAGTAATAACTGTTTTGAAATATCAAAATGAATTTTAACATTAAAATAAATATGATCTTTAAAAAATCAGACTATATTACATATTTATGCTTATCGACTATAATTTTCCAAATTAAATACGAACATATACAAATACGAATCCGGGACCATGAAATCATCACTTTTTCCTATTACTTTAAACCCTTTAGCAGTTATTGTAGGTGTTAAAGACCCGTATAAAGCTTTATTCAAGTTCATTAGTATATGCCAAGATACTGGACCGATTTTCTATCAAAAACGTTATACAAAACTTTGTTTTTTTACGCCTATTATACTATTTAGCCTTCGATCGCTTTATAACAGCGCTTCAAAACAATAAAAAGAGTTGGATTTAGTAAGGCTGTTAGATTAATGATGTTAAGTCTTCTCCATAGTTTTGAGCCTATATCAAGCTTCAATTTCTTATCTGGACAATCCATATACAAAGTCAATTAAGGAAAGCCGTTCCTTCATTATTACGTAAACCATAGTTGGACTTCCAAAACGAAAACTGGTTTCAAAGAGAAAACGAAAGTCAAATTCTATCTTTAAAAAACAGGAAAAACAAGTTACCTGTTAATAATTACCAGTGTATTAGTCAATTTAAAAAGAACTTCCTTACAGGCTGTTACAAAATTTACTCTATACAAGCTTATTTGGTATTACATCTAAATTTATGGCTTTTTAATACTAGTAAATACATCAATTGGGAGAAGGAACAGACGTTATTATATTCAACAACGGTAAAGTAAAACACCTTCGCAAATTATCATATTATAATTTTAGAATACTATCATTATTATTTACGTGATTGAATATTTATTACAACAGCTTCATTGCATGTGACAATATATGAGAACCTTGATTGAAGAATTGAAGTTAATAAAAGGCCGTGTCTTATACGAATATATCCGCTTTAAGGTTACCACTTCCAACGTTAAAGTCTCTACTTTCAAATTTAAGAGATCCTATTTTTACATTAATTCGTCAAAACGACCATTTAAAAGTCATACTACCAGCGGGTAAGTACCGCTGTATAAGCCTTAATTTTAACGCTAAACCTTTAAAACTCAACGTTAAATCTTGAGTTTTTCCTTTTTATCTTAGACAATACAACATTGTTTTGCAATTAGTGAACTCTAGTTTAAAAACTCTATTAAAACTAATTGAGGTTTATCTTACTATATTTTCAATAACAAAATATGGTTTTCGCTTCTCGAAATGCAAAGCGAAAACTACCATATATTACGAAGATAGGGTAGTATTATTTGACCTACTGGAAAAGAAACAATTCAAATATTAGTCAAGTTTGAAAATAGTTAAAGTCCAATTCCTTAAATTTTTACAGTTGGTTTAAATATTTTATGTTCATTATAAACAATATTGATCTATTAAAAATTTCTATATTAGGAATCAAAGTCAGAAACATATGAATAATTAAATTATAAATTGAAGATATATTTTCTACCGTAACTATCAACTACACCATTATGAAAGCTATGCAAATATTCTATTATAACGCGATAGCCACAGCTTTTACCCAGTTTTTCAATACTTCCATCTAAAATCCCAGGTTTGGTTACATCAACCTAAAGTTAGTTAAGGAATTACTTCAGTTTTTGGACGGCGTTAAAAACTACCAGGAAGTAAAGCATTTAGACCTTATTTAAACTCTTCGTAAACCTTTGAAGAGTACTCAATAAAGACTAAGTCTTTAATAGGGTAATCTAGGGAAAGAAGAGACTATATAGACCTTTGATAGTTTTTGAAAAACGACTGTTGACTCAAGAGGCGATCGCTGTAGTCTTATCGGTATAAAAGTTTAGTATAGCTATACCGTTTTTAATACAGCTATTATATCCCTTAACAAGATACCAAAAGCTGTTTATTATATGCTCAACTAAATAATCAAAAGTATTAAGTGTACCTTACACTACTAGATCTTCGACGAAAGTAACGAACTTTTTTGACTATTTAGTTAGGATTATATTTAATAAATATGCTTTTACCCTTAAATTTTGTTCGTTATAAACCCCCCAAAAACGGCATTTTCGAACGCGTTCATAAAGGGATTTTGAGATAGATAAGGACCTAGATCATTGTTAAAAAGTATTATTTCACTTATAACCCTCCCTATTCCAAAAGACTGTTATTATAAACAAATTTACGGTTAACAATAAAAGAAAGATATATTACACCCCGTATTATAAAGGTATTGAAGATAAAGTAAAGGAACATATGTATTCAAAACCTAATGTTAAGTTAAATTTTACTTCCGACTTTACCGTTATCATGCACATATCCTTCATAAAACGACTAAAGTGTTAAGAAACCAATTTAACAGGAAAAATTTGAATCCTTCTTTTGTATTATTTTTCTTTTATTACAAAGCCCTGGCATATATTTCAGGTTTATTGACCAGATTCTGGGCGAAACTCGACGAGCAAGATCGTCAGATTTTAGTACTGAGGATCATTAAAAATAACGATCACAAGACCTCGAAAATCAATTATAAGGAAAATAATATTAAAATTATTAGGGTTGGTATTCTTTAAAATATTATAATGGAAACTCCAAACTCTAAACTTAAAAGAAGTATTCGCCAAGAATCATTAAAAACAGCAAACAAGTAGCCAGCAGGTTTGCCAGCAAATGTTATTTTTAATGAAGACATATTCTAATTTATACTTTTAGTTAGAAAACTAGAAAAACATCTGAATATAAAGGAAGATTGAAAGGGTACAAATTTTAAATACCAAAAAATTTTCATTTATAGTAGAATATATAGCTTATTATCCCTTCAAGTCTTTAAGGTTATAAAAATGGATACTAATCGCTATACACTAACCGCAAAAAAAGCCATCCAAGTTAAAATTAATTTTATAGGTCAGATGGAAAGGTATAAGGTCAAGATCGTAATTGAAGGATTCAAGCAAAGATATGGTGTTAACTATACTGAAACTTTTATTTCCATTTCAAAGTTTATTATATAAAGGATTCATATTACACTTATTACTTTTTCTAAATAGTATATGAACTAAATAGACATCTACTCGGCTTTCTTTAAATAAGGAACTTCAAGAATAGGTAATAGTGGAGATCCTAGACACTATTTGGGACTTCTTTTCAAAGTATCCAGATAAAAATATTATGGGTTTTAATCTCATAGTTAACCAAGTCTTCCAGTTACTTACCTAACTTGACGGGTTGCAATAGAATTCAATATAATGATTCAATAATTTAAGAAAAGTATTTAATACCTTTGGTTTGAAAAGATTAAACACTAACAATATGATATAAATTCACTATAGTTGTCAACTCATTATATGTATTTATTTTAATGACTCTCTGATATTTCGCCCTAACCTATACACTATGAACTCTTAAAATGAATATTGGGCAGTACCTTAACTATAAAAAACTAATATAAGCAAAGCACAACCTAGGGATATGTAACTTAAGAAACAGGAACATATATACAATTATCTTAATATAAGATACGTATATCCAAAATGTATTGGATTTAAGGGTAAAGTAATTACGTAGACGTCCGGTTTACATTCTAATTACAACTATATCCCTCGTTTATATTATTCTACGTAAAGATTAAGCTGATAATTTATAAATTGAAAAGTATTAATCAAATGTAAGGGCTTTTAGTTATATTATATGCTGAACTGAGCCGAATGCTGCCTTCTCTTTATGTATAATTTCTCGGTTTTACCGTTATACTTTGTATGAAAGCATTATACTCATCAGTTACGCCGTCAAATACCTTAAATAGTATAAAAACAATGAACTAAAAGTAGGTAGTGAAAAATTATTAGTAATTCTGAATTGAAACGCCATCGACCTTAGCGAATATTACCATAACAATAGCCGAAAACATCAATTTAACGGCTGGTGCGATTCCGATTAAAAGGGAGACAAAGTTAATATAACTTCTACTTATGGATAGATAATTTTAAATCTTCAACAGCACTGTTAACCTGGTATTTAAGATGAGATGCAAGATATGTCTCTCTTTTGTAGATGCTAAAAGCGTGGCAGTAATAATTGGTATTTAAAACACTATGGATAAGGAATTTATTTACAGTGCTGTGTATTCCTATTATCGTTACGATATGTCGTAATAATAAGGAAGTCATTTGTTTATTTAAAAACCCTGAGTATTACTGATGTATTTAATTTATACCACTTGAAAGAAAACTTTTTATAAGGGTTGAAGTAAAGCGTAGTATAATACAAATTACGTGGGTTCCAACGGATAAATAACTAGCCGATGGGTTGATAAAGGCATTTCCGAGGGCAAAATGCGAAGTAATAATACAACGGATTAGCTTAGGTAACCTAGATTTTCATTAAATTGATGGTTTATAAAACTTTATCCTGAAAGTTATCTTATCCTATTACAGGTATAAAATGGTAAAGTGGTTTTAATATAAATTCAACATATTTATAAAATAGATACTAAAAATATCATCGATTTAAATAAAACTATATAAGTTTTTTTTTTCTTTTTGTATATACGGATTTTCCGTCCTCAATACTACACTTCCTTTACTTTATCCCTTTACTTTTATTTTTATTTTTTTCTTCCATTTTTAGTGGATAATATCATTTGAGGGAGTATATTAAAATATACAATAGGTTCAGTTACACCGTATACAACTCAATAGCAGAGCCAACAATGCTAGTTAGTACTTGGTAGAAACTTCAAGTACTAAACCTTTCAATACTAAAGGATAAGGAATTCAATGGAGTTATGAATATCTCTACCAATACTAACATTAACTAATCCAAGTACTAATATTAACATGTACGGAGTATCAGCACTCAGATGCTTCCTGAGTTAGTATTTACTAACACAGAAAAACTAGTATTTACTAGTATACACTAGTATTAACTAGTATGGAGTCTCGATCTTGATCGAGATCTCTATGAGAATACACTTAATCATATATAAAAGTACTCTATGTAGATTCTAGAACACATGAATATTCAAGCCTACTCAATATATTCTTGCGTAGTATCATAAGCAGATAATTTAAGCCAAACTTTAGAAATTCTGTGGGGCTCTTCATTCGGAATATTACAAAAGAAGCTCTTAGTATTACGGAAAACGTTAACCTAGTTGTTAAATTAAGGTTATATATACGCTAGTATATTTTTAGCTGGTAAGTCCATATTTTTCGTTAAAAAAAAAACGGGAACAGCCTACGCTTTCATATCGACTATAGCAAACTCAACGCTATTAAAAAGGAAAACAGCTACCTCCTTCTCCTAATTAAAAAAACATTCGCGAACATTTTCCAAATTGAGTGATTGACTAAGTTAAACAGTTAAACCGTTTTGTTATAAACCTCGTATTAAGGAAGGCAACGAATAAAAAACTGCGTTTTGTATATGTTTTGAACTTTTCGAATTACTAGCTAACCCCTTGGATCTTCTTAATACACCAATTACCTTTCAACGATATATTAATATTTCATCATGCCCGTTTTTGGCTATTTCTTATTTTACCTTCCTTGATGATATGCTACTATATTCGAAAGACACCTCTAACAATTATAATATTAAACTCAAATGAGAACTACGAATTTGAAATGTCGTTGATAAAAACCTTAATATATTTAAATATAAATTCGATATTTAAAAAACCCATTATTTAGGTTTCGTTATCCAGAAGAAAGAAGAACCATGTATGGACTGAAAGACGCTACGAATTATCCGGGAATGAACGGCTTTTATGTTGATACTAAAAATACGAAGTTTTTTAGAGTTTACCAACTTTTACCGGCAATTTGTTCACAATTATTTTACGATCAGCTGGCATTTAATTCGACTCATTATAAAGGATATCCCATTTCATTGGGGGCCCAAAAAGGATTTTTTTATTGAATAATTTAAACTTTACTTTTTTTCTAAACCCGTTTTTGTCTCATAATATCCAAACCGTAAACCCTTTTTAAAAACCAACTACTCCATTGAGACCTTAAAAAGATATTTACTTGAACTTGACAATCACGGTAACCTACGACTAATAATATATTTCTCTAGTTGCTCATCTCCTATCGAATATAAATACGAAATTTTCAACAACGAATTACTTGGGATTATGAGCTATTCAAAAACATAAAACATGGAGCTTCGGGATACGACCCACTAGTTCACAATTTTTACTAACCATTAAAAATTGAAATACTTTATAACTATCTGAGGACTTTCCAAAGGACAAATCCATTAATTAAAATCCATTTCTTAGGTGAACTTTAAACTAATTTTTAGTAAAACACAATTATATACGACCCGATATATTATCTCAATAAAACCAAGATATTCGTAAAGATTTTTTCAATCCCCGTATTTTAGTCCGGGAACTACAGAACCTACGCCCTCAATAGATTGTTTCTAATTAACTCCCGCGCGTATAAGTTTCTCGGCTACCCGTCGTTAACCAATTCATTTCGAAAAATTACAAACTTTATACCAATATCGATCTTTAAAATAATCAAAACGCCGTGATTACCCGGAATACCTTTTATATCCGTTTGATTCGCGCGATACGGTTAGACTACTGGAATTTATTTACTAATATTTGCGTTAATAACGACCAAATACTTGAATCTCTATTAAGAAATATTAAATAAACGAAGATGATATTTTACGGTTTCATACCCGTATTTAGGTTTCCGTTTAAGAACCGTTTATTACCAAGATAATTTAAATTTTCTATAATTTTCTTTTTATTAACCGTTCAGGCCGCTACATTACTATCAGTTTTATTTTCAGGAAGTAATTTCAACTCGAGCTACATCGTACGATTCAACGTTTCTACCGAAATTATCATTCTTTGAAGTATACGAGTCATTGGTAATATCGTCCAAAGGGACTTTTGAAATCTTTGCTGGTAGGCCTTAGACGTTACAACGTTGTCGATTCGATTGGCCTTCGAAGTAACAGTAGTATTACGTGGTTAGATGGTGGATATATTGTTCTAGGTTTGTCAGACCGCTAGCCGGTCTGCATAGTAATTTGTATGACTCAGTGCTTGGCCCTTTCCCTAGAGTGAGATGCAGCGTACTGCATTCGACTTACACATAATGCGGTAAGTCCGTACAAAGCAATATACTTGTAGTACGGTCAACTTTACTTACAGTAAAGTTGACCTACTGCACTGCATGTAATACTATTCCAACACTGGTGGGTTTATAGTTTGTGCATGCACGCCAGTGTGACTAACGAATCGTTTCCGGTTACCATTGAATTACCTCCTCGTCAATTAGGCAGACCCCTAATAATTCCAATTCACTCCTATATTACATTTAACCCAATTGCATACAAATTAACCCTATTTAACCTTAATTTCTCCGCCGCTCCGAGGTCCGAGGTTATCAACTTCCACAAAAAGTTCTTTCGTCACAGCCCTTCATAACTTCAACTATACCATTTAAATAGATTACTATCATCAATCCCCTGGCAATCTTCCAGTTTACCAGAATATCCCTATCCTTCGTCACGTGATTTAGGCTTTCCGGGCGGCCTATTTACGTAGCCCTCAATATGTATGGTTAGCTTATTATTATATATAAATCTTTCCAGTGCTTTATTTAGCATGGCCTTCATCATGATATCTTTAGGATTATATTTGCTATCCATCTATCGAAAGTCCTTAATTTCCCTCCCTTCGTAGGATTTAAGGAGTGCTATCACGTCGATTATCAGGCGTTTTTTGCTGGTAGTTCCGAGCTTTGACAGGCATTCAAAAAGACTCCTTAAATCGATACAAATTACTACCTAGATAAAGGGAATCTTCAGCTTCCTGGTAATAAGGTTAAGGGTTTCTCATAGCGTTATACGTAAAGCCAGTTATCAAGCCGTTAACCTCTAAAACTAATACGCTTTATATAATCCTCTTACACTTAACGGAGGTTTAGTGAATTAGGTTACCGATGATGCTAAATTAATCTTCCCACCTATTTTCGTTGATAAAAGTTATTAGGAAATCGATTTTTAAAGACAAGTCGGTGTTGTTTACACAGAACCCGTCTGTAAAAATCGTTAGTTTAGTCTTTAAGAGGTTGATTAATACCATATTGATTTCGCGGTTTAGGTTACGTATTTGTTACTCTAATCTTTTATCTAGTCAATTCAATTCTTCATCCGTTAGTGTTTATGATTGTGCCGTAATAGATAAATAGAATAAAGCCTTCGGTTCGAATGAATTAGCAATATAGCTACCCCATACACGATGTTCTATGTACCGTTAAACCCGGGCCTTATTAATTCTATCGATTGTAACAAAAATAACACCCTAGCCCTTTTAACGGAAGCTTAAGCCGGTATCAATACTAAATATACGAATTAACGATCCATTAAAGTTAAACTTATTGTTTTCCATTAATGTCGTTACCGGATTACAATTTTAAAATTTGGAGTTTTCGATCGTTTACTATTTTCATTTACAAAGTTAGCCGTTTCGACGAAAAGAGTATCGTTAGTGTATATACCTAATATACCGAAATCCTTTTTTTACGTTACTAATAAGTACCGGTCGTATATTAAAAACTGTATCGTTAGCTGGGCATTAAAATACGACTGGTAGGTTAAAAACCAGTGGAAACCTTCCTTAGCCAGTCCATATAATGGTTTAACATATCTTATTACCGTTTTTAATAGATAAATAACATGAATTTTTGATGGCAGTTTTAATAGTATAATCCGCTATAAATCTGTTATTAACTGTATTTCAGCTTATGTAATATTACTTCCATTAAGTGTAAACTTACTTTTAGTCTTAACTAATGAACTTGCTGTTAAGGAAACCACCAAACGCTAGCTAATCTTCTTAATTTTTGGCGACTGTGTAAGGATTCAATCGTTACCTTTATCGCCGTATCTTTAAACGATTAGCCGTGACTTTTTATACGGCCGTCCCGTGGTTTACCCCTAACCTCGTGGATAATCCTCGACTTAAAGATCGTAATATTCGGGGTTTAAAAGTTAAAGTCAGCCTTTGATACAAATTGTATTATACTTCGAATTAATAAACCGTTGATCTTGTCCTTTTCGTTTTCCTTAAAAGGTTTGCCGAAAATCTTAATAATCTCTTATACCTTAAATTTCACTATCCAGTCTTCGTTATCCTTATCTTTTTTGCTTACCCAAGCAGTATTATATATATGGCCCGGTATATATTACTCTTCTTTAAGCTTATCCTTTTTCGTGAGTCGTCCGCGCTGGCGGCGTTTCATATGTTAGTTGATAACGGGTCGGGGAGGTTTGTATTAACTTGGTCGTTTAACTTAAAGGTCTTTATCGTCAATAGCCTCAATATAAAGCTTAACCTAAGTGATTCGGAAAAACGCAAAGCGGTTAACAGTTTTAATAACCACTTTAAAGTTTGTAATACTTAATATTTTATACGGCCCCTCCCATTTACCCGGCTCCCGCCATACGAGAACTTCACTTTACAATAGCAAAGCAAGCACGTCGATTGTTATAGACCCGTTTCTGGTGTTAAAGGATTTATTGACTTGTCGGCGTGCCGATTCCCTTCATAATTTCCTTAAAGATTTGCGGTAAACCGCAACACGTTTTTAAATACTTGCCGAGGACGGAGATTCACCTGTTAGGCGTAGATACGCTCCAAAACCCAGCAGATTTAGTATCAAGCTGTCAAAGTCTATATTTTCGTTTTAGCTATTCATTGCTATTTATAGGCGTACCTCCGAATCCATAAAACTTCCGATTTCCAACGTAAGGATATTATACATATGGAGAAGTAAGGCGTGTACCCTTTAAACCTTCCTAATACTCTAATAGGCTTTTATAGGCAACTATTTACACTGGATACCCATTATCTCAACATCTTCTTAAAACTCTACCGCCGCAAAGTTGGTACCGGTATCATAAACGACGACGGTAGGTAAACCCAGGTACATATCCATCCATAATATATTTATCGTTTCCCACGTATCCTTTACCAAAAAGGGTTTTAGAAATTCTACTCCATAAAAAGAAGTTGCGGAATTAACGACGTAAAGCATAAGCTTATTATTTAAAGAAAATACATTCATAAAAATCTCATAGTTAAAGTCCTTATCTTCTTTTAGTGCAAACTTAAATCTCCGAGGGGCTTAAGCATACGTTTGACAATAATGGCAAAGTCTTTTAATAGTTTTCAAAACGAAGTATTCAATATTATCATACCCTACAGACTTCAATACTTTATATAGTTTGTTAACAGCTAGGTAGTTAAAATGATGGTATAGTTAACGTATCTCCGGCTCCGTCGGATTCGACACCACCGCCTCCGGACCTTAAAAAAAACAATAAATACCCTTACTTAAACGAGAATAAAAACCTTTGGCCGTTCTTAACCAGTTTGTTTACGTTAACGTCCACGTTAACATCAAGGGTCTTTATATCCTCCAAGGAAAGTAAAAAAAGAGTAATGGATTTAAGGATGTGAAACGTAATTATACCTACAACAGTTTAAACTACCGTTATCCCCAGTAACGATAATGATTCGCCTAGGCCAAAGCCAACTTTAACCTTGCCAATATCGTGACGATTAATCTCAGTGACTGTAGTGCTCTCTATCTTCAGTGCTACATACTATAAATAACCTCTTATTAAGTTCTTTACTGCCCCTATATCTGACAAAATACCTTAAAACGTATGGTCCGTGTAACAATCACAGAGGTTAAAGGTGTGTAAGGGATCAGAGGTATAGTCAAGGCAAAGGTAAGGGTCTTCACCACCCAAACGGTACAAAAAGACATGGTCGGCTAATTACTAGGCTGTTGTACTAGAAGCAATGTCTTCGTACCTCTTAATTAGCTTAAGATCATTGCTATTAACAAGCTTATCCCCCGCGAAGTCAATAGCCTGGTTTAGGTATTCTTGTTAAAAAATGGTGGGGTAGTAGATATAATATATCACCTTTCTATTATTCTGTTCGACAAGAGGATACCAATTTAACCAACAACCAGTTTTGCCATAAATCCAATATCTATTACCACTATCACGACGAGAATACAAACGATCAACAAGTCCGCGTATATCTTGTTAATGCCAGCGTGGGTGTTGCCTCCAGTCCGGGGCCGAGGTCGAGGTCGATAGGCCAAACCCTAGGCGTTATAGGCGTCCGTACTTATAGTCGACATAATTAACCACTGTAAGGTCTTCTTTATCCACGTTAAGGAAGTTACTGGCTTAGGGGTATATGCCGAACGAGTTTGGTATACGTGCCATTACAGAGGTAAGCGAGAAACGCAACTGGTTAAAAAAACCTTCGCAGGTAGCATCTGGTCATTATAGGGTGTATTCGAATTAGCTCACACCCGTAACTACTACCCGTACCTGCTTTCGAAATGTAACTTCGACAGCGTAAGCCTTCCCCATTGCCTTTTAATATACTATCAGTTTATTAAACATACAATTGAAAACATCCATTAGTAATTACTCCTCTTTTTTCTTTGCCATTATCATAGTCCACTACGTAATGTCTTAATCTGTATAGTATTACGCGAGGTAAAGGTCGTACAAGAAGTAACCCTTTATGTTATCGTAGATCTCGCAAAATGTAATAACGCTCGTTAGGAAAGTTAGGTAGTAATCTTTAGCGTAAATTGTAAGGATTTCGGAAAATAATAAATAAAAACCAAAAGATAAGACCTCCATCTACTTGCAAATATTGAAAAGGGGCGTTATCTTAGTGTCAAAAAGGTTGTAAAGCTCTCCATCGTACTTCTTTATATCATATCATGTTTTGGCGAAGTCCGTTATTAACTAGTAATTAATATTAATTCTCCTAACAGGTTTTAAAGGGAGGTTGCGATAATTATCCCAATCTTGGTTGGTATTTCTTAGCGGTTTAAGTCTTAAAGGTTCTGAGGCACGGTGTTAAGGGTAATTTCCAGTTCCCAACCCGATAGGTAAAGTCCTATAATAAGGCCTATAATCGGTTTACGTAAGTAGAGCTCGAAAGAAAAGTGTTTTTTATATATTTGGCGATCGTAACACTAAGGGTAGATAGGTTTTTGTAGGTTTTAAAAGGCTCAACGATCTTGTTTAATTAACTAGTTTAAAGCGCCGACGTCAATGCTTTTGGATTCATTGGCAACCATTGCTTCACGTGCTCTTCCGCTGTTAAAGGCGTACTCCGCGCTGTTACGTGAAGTTACTAAGTTTCCGAACATATTAATAGGTTCCTTATCACCAGCGCGTGAAAAGGCTTAATTTAGCTGTAAAGGGGGAAGTAAAGGTCCCCTAAAACGCTTATGGGGGCGTTTAAATTCCTTTAATACCTTTTCCTTTAGGCCGTAGTTCTTAAGGGCATTCTTTCAACTAGGTCAAATTAAATAGGGTTTTTGACAACCTTATAAAGGTCTTCTCTAGAACGTAGATCTCTCGGCGTTAAATTCATTCTTTTAGTTTAGACTTGACAGCTTTCTGAATATTCTTTCACATATTAATAGTCTAGTCGTCGAAGAACTTACAATACTTGCGAAAAGTACGGTCACCACGGTCATATTCTTCTCCTCTTTCTTAGTCAACAATATAGTGGTAAAAAAAGTTAGTAAGTTATCTTTCGGTTAAATCTTCGTTAATATCGTCCCCCTAAAAGTCACTGTTGTAATATTTAGCGAAAACAGGTTCGAGTGTTTCGATTGCCTCTTTCCTAATAGGGTTAGTAATAGCTTTAAAGTAAATATTAGCGGTACACATTTTAAGGCTTGTTTAGGACGTGATAAGTTCATAAGGCGAGGGAATTGGTAATATTTTGGGTGTAGAGACTTGGTATTTTGACGTAAAGTTGCGTAGAAACTTAGCGATTTGACGAAACGTCGCGTAATGTAGCTTTCTTAACGCGGCTTGGTGTTTTTCACTCAAAGAAACAAACTTGACGATTAAAGTGGCGTAGTGAGTAAAAAAAGTGAAGTAAAGGCAAAGGTTTGTTTTGGAGGGAAAGATCGAAAGTCCTTGTGCATGGTGGAGGGCAAAAGTTGTTTGTTATAGGCCGTGTGATTTTGTCGTTTTTACAATAGTAACACCCGCAGTCTTACTAACTTAGTCGTTTGCTAACTTTCCGTACTTTAAGACTTCTGACAGTCAATCTTAACGTCTTAAAAAAGGATCAATGAAGATTTCTTGGTGTTTTCAAGTAGCGATACCGTCGCTTACTTCTAGGTTGTCGTTAGAGACTGACGCAACCCAAAAGTTTTATCTATTTTTCTGCCGTTAGGGACTAGAGCAGTACTAATAGAGGCCCTTCACAAGAATCTTTCCTTTACCCTAGCCGTCGTTGTTAACGTAAAGTGTAACCGGAAAGTAGCTTCTTCTTCTACTTAGCTTATCTGTACTTAACCTAGTAGGCAAGCACTGATCAGTGTTAGTAGGCCTTAGACATTAAAACGTTGTCGATTCGATTAGTCTTCAAAGTAATAGTAATATTGTGTGGTCAGATGGTGGATGTATTATTCTAGGTTTGGCAGACCGCTAGCTAGTCTGCACTATAGTTTGTATGGCCGAGTGCTTGACCCGTGCCCTAATATGAAGTTCAGCGTACTGCACTCGACTTGCACCCAATGTGGTAAGTCCACACAAAATAATACACTTTCAGTACCGTCAACTTTACTGTAAATAAAGTTGACCTACTGCACTGCATGTAATACTATTCCAACATCCTTACCAATTCGTAAGTGGCTTTAGAGCGACTTTTTCATCAACTTTATAGTCAATTTCTACTAAAGGCGTACAGATAATCTACGTTACCTTATAATCATTAAAAACCGTTTGGGTGGAATTATTATCTTATAAGTAACAAATATTATGAACGTTGAAATTTATGTGAAACTATTGTTAAATTATTATTAATTGTTTTACGGATTTCGTCGTACGATTATACATAATTAAAATTTATATCAGACCGATGGGTCTTAAAAACGACTTTACAACCTAGGAGGGTAGCACAATACCTAAACATAGTATTTTACCTGGAGATACACAATGTAATCGAATATGCTAATTGAAACGGTTTGATATACCTATATTCCTTCGTTTATAATATTTAACTCGATCAATGTTTATTATGATTAGGTTACCAACTAATATGGAATAATTAATATATAATTAATATCGGTGTTAACCTGTTTTTTTATAAAGTAAGGTTACTATATTAACCTTATATAAACCGTCTGACATTTGTTTATTTTAACCATAAAACCGCTTAAAACAGCTAATCATTTTATCTAACATATTGGCATAGTTATAAGATTCGCGCAAACTGTAATAGAAATTACCTAACGACATATAAAAAAAGCCTCGAATAAGTAGCACTTTCGTTTAAAACGATTTCGTGTCGGTAATAATGTCTAACTTTAGTTTGAAAGAATAAGATAAATATTTTTTTGAAAAATTGAAATTTACTTTGTTACAAATAATCCATTACAAGAATCATCGAATTTTACCCCATAAAACTTAATATTCCGGAAAAATCTTAAGTTACACGTAAGCCAGCTTATCACAACCATTTCGAATCCATTCTTAAGTTAATAGGTCCCTGATTATCAATCACTTGCTATCAACGTTATTGGTAACGATAACTAAAAAGAATTTAAATACCAGGTTGAAAACATTTCACGAATTCGGAATAACTTTAAACAGGCCGCCCCTGCTTTAGTGATTCCTTAAAACGAGAAGTTTGAGTTGAATAGGTATGTTATATATACTCGGCTTGGGAGTTGTTTTTAAATTTCTTGAATATCGCGGCTTTCAACGATTTCTTATCTCTTTATGCCTCAGCCCAAAACAATAACGGGTTTTCCCGCCTTTCCCTCAAACGGATTGATATTATATTCATTTTACGTTACGAATTTCATAAACACGACCAATTTACATTTACCAAATATACAATAGGATTATATTACTATCATCATCATAAATACATCCACTTGACAATATTTTCATAGTTTTTATCCTTCTAATTCATCTATAAGCCATAAAGGGATAATAAGTCTTTACCTATATTAATCAGTTCACAAAGTTTACCGTCTATATACCCGAATTTACCATTTCCATATTTTACAAACTTTAACAATTATTTAGTTATATCTCATTAGACTTCCTACACGTTCTTTATTTGTAACGCCTACATTTCTTTCGAATATATTTTGATTACCAAAAGACTACACTTTTCGGTCAAATATTTCACAGCGCGAATGTTGTTTGAATGAGAGAGTATAAAGTGAACCGAACCGGTACTATTACATATGTCCATTTTTTGTTGAGTAATCTAATGTACCATTATAACCTTTTTCGCAACAACCACCTAAGTCTATACGTTATTTAACTACTGGTTGATACTTGTAAAGCGGTTTATAAGCGATTAATTTATTTTGATTTTAGGCGTCGAATTCTAAACATGCCTTATAATGCTCATCAACTGCCTAATTTATATCGGTATTTAAATACAAAGAGATAAACATATAACCGAAACTCTTTCCGTTCGCCTTAAGAACGTATAGACGGTATTGGACAATAGTATTTTACCGCTTATTAACGGTTTTCCGACCGTTATTTGGACTTACCATTACCTTTAGTCTCTTAGCAAAATTTTTGCAAGTTATAATCTATTTTATATACATATTCGAAACATGTTGGCTTTCTAATACCGTTTGGATTTATTTTTATAGGACTTACTATAATGAACTACACATTTTTCAACAAAGATGAAATAGTTTTAAAACAGATATATTTACGTCTTGAATAGTTTTATCAATCTTGTTAATAAGTTTAAGGTTCATATTAACAGCTGGTATTTATAATGACATAATCAAAAAACTTACTTTACTTTAATAATGTAAATAAGGTATAAAATAGAGTACTACTAATAATAACAACGTAATTGTATAAAAGGTAAAGTTTTATATTTAAAAGCGTAGGCCTACGGGATGTTCTATAACGAGGGCAGCAGGGTGGCCAATATTAGCTCTTTTTATGTGGTGCTACACCATTTGGAGGTTAAAACCTTTTTCACGATGTTACAGCGTTTTAAGCCGCTCCGGAACGGTTATCATGCACTTTCCTTAACGATTTCTGGCCAAAAGGCACCTCTAATTACTATTTATAGTTTTCTAGTAGTTTTTACCGTTTTTTAATACCGGGGAGGGGGTAAGCTAGAGGTAATGTCTTAGGTTGGTTCTTAGGTTAATAGTTATTAGGGATCTAGCCTTGGTTTTTTCCATATTCATACGATGCTTTAAGGCCTCTCGGAAGCATACCCACACCTGTCATGTGACCGGGTCACTCCCACTATTTTCTGTAATTCTGTAGCAGCTCCTTCGCAGGGATTTTCTCCTTCCTTCTTCATTGAGGATTATAGACAGTATCCGACCACCTTAAGCGACAGCTCTAGTCTAGTCCCTTCACATGTAAGCTTTTATCGTTGAAACGTAGTTAATTTAAATCATGGTCAACGTAACCAGTATTACATTGAAATTAATGATGAGTTACTTCTAAGATTGACGGACGGCTAACCAGTCTGCATACTAATTTGTATAGTTAATTACTTAGACTGTAAACTAGTCCGAATTAGTTACTTACTATACTCAACTTACAGTTAATAAAGTTAACTTCAAAATAGTACAGTTAAATTTCAGTTAGTACAGTCAACTTACAATTAGTATAGTTGACTTAAATGTTATATAATTAACTCATGTTTCAAAAGGGTGAAACTATATTAACTAGTTATAAATGATGTTGACGTAAATTTTAGTTGGGTTTTTAAAATATGCATTGCGGTTAACCCAGTCACTAATATGTATATCTGAATCGTCTGGAATTTCCATTGAAATATTAGGACTATGAAAGGCCTCCAAAACTAGACGGATGAGTTAAAATTTATCAATATTATTAAAGTAACACCTTAAAAGATAATATTATAACCCTTTAACTTGAGAACAGGTTATTATAATAAGGCGCGATTACGATGCTTAATTGAGTAACATAGGTTGTTTTTGTTGCAAACATTTCAGTTATTTTTACACTTGTTGGGATATAATTAACAGTAATAGCTGCAAGTTGATTGTTGGATGCCTATTCAGGAAAGAGTATTAGCTAAGATTTAGCACATATAAATTAGCATATAAACGTATTACTCGTTTGCAAAACATGAAATCTATACCTCCTCACTTACTTTGCAATAATATTTGTTATTTCGACTTCTATTCGAATCAACAACACGTAAAACCATCTGAAAAATCTATTAACATTAATTAGTATTTGATGGAAAGTTGAGTACAGATGAGTTAGGTTCAATAAAAACCTTCTTTCCGGTTACGCTTTATGTAATTTCAAAGTAGAGGAAATATTTTTGGGAAAGAACCTTATAAATTTGCGTTAGTACCTATAGTAGCAAGTAAAGAAAACTTTTTAGATTGCGTTAGTCTTTACAGAAGCTAAAAAGTAGCAAGGGTATCGCTACTCACATCTTTAACAGATTTCTATTGATTTAATATTGAAATAAGGGCTTGAAAAACGAACTGTATAAAAGTTCTCAGTTTTAAAGTAAAAGAAAAAAAAAAAAACATAACAAATATTGAAGTTACTATGATCGAAGATATTGTATAAGCTTGTAAATTCAGGAATACGCTGAATCTATATAGTGAATTCTTAATATATAATCAAGAGAAATTTTATAGATCTTAATTATTACAATCGAGACCCCGTATTAGTAAATACTAGTACAGAAAGCTGAAACTAACTTGAGTCCTCATCTTGATACCCTTATACCTTTGAAAATACTACTCCCCAATTCTATAGTGGAAATCATTATTTATGGAATATTTTTATGTCTTGTATGAACTGTTCTGTACATACTTTATATCTTATAATTTTTCTGCCCCTCCCTCCCCGAAAAAAAGTCATTTTCATTCAGTTTTAATAATACGGAGAAGAACATTAAAATCGAGATACAACGTATAAATAGAGGAATATATGTTACATAATTAAGTAGATGTAAAAAGTAGAAAGACGTACAAAGTCTTATTTGGACCGATAATCTCTACTATTAATATTTCGTCAATACTCTCAAAGTGCAAAGTTCTAATAATAACCACTTAATCATACTACGAACATAATATGACAAATATATTTTAAGCATTGCAGTATATAAACTATTGTTTGCCAACTTAATCCAACTCAACTAGTATGAGTCTTCTTATCATCATATTTTGTTATATCTTCGGCAGTGGTTTTTACAAGAAATTAGCTAATTATTTATCTATAGGGACCCACTTAATTTGAATTATACTACATTTTCATGTAACTCTGATATATTGATTTATCAAAGTAATATACTAGGTAAGTTATTAATATTTTGAATGTTTGAACCGCTTGATATCACTTGTATTATCACATTAAACTGTAATAATAAAGGGTATAAGAAGTTCTGCAAAGAAATTTCTTATCGAGCGGGTGTTATTAGTATCTTTATAATAGGTACAGATTTAGCGTTTATAGAAAGAATATATACTTGGGATTCTCACTTGGAAACATAATTAAATATATTGGTAAGAATCTGAACTGTGTATTTGTAATTAGATCTTTTTGGTAGACTTTTATTCCCTTTAGTTGGAATCATACCAGCCGTTCATTGAAAGTCTATCAAAATCTGGTTAATCATTTTGAATAAATCTGGCGTCTTTGCAAAGTAATGAATTTAGAATATCTTTCTTTCTTACTTATAATTCATGGGTCTTATACCGGTTAAAGTGCCTAACAGCGTAGCTAACTATTGTAATATGTTAAGGTAAATAATTGTATTCAAAATGTAAAATTACTGATATAAGGAAAGCAATATAAGGCTTGATTTGGCACGTTCTATAGGCAAAAGCCTCAAAATGAAAATAATACTTCTTTTTCAATGAAATATCAGTTTATTTTGGTAAAATTATGGCATAAACAAGTGATCCAGTTGCAATGGATATGTAAACTGGTTTTTTACACAGTTCCTTGTGTAATGATCACACTAAATACCCGTGAGTAAATAGAAGGTGTCAGGGGGCTTATGTTAACAGTAAGATAGCAAAGGTAACAAAGGTGCAATATCAAGAAGATGTTTGTTCGTGCTGTAGAATGATCACTAACCGTTAGGCTATTCAGGTGTGTAGACTAAATACTTCGATTGACTACTGAAGAGCTATGAAGGAAATACTATCTATGTGGTGATGACCGTGTCCTTATATATCCGTGCCTTCATACCGTCTTCAGTACTGGACCGCTGAAGTCGATGTCGCTTCCTTCGGTCCCAATGTTATCGACTGGATCGCGAGCGGTCCTGTCGGTCCAAACCCTAACCCTAGGTGCTTACATAAGAGAGATCCCTGGCTTGATGTGTTGGACATCAGGCTTCTGATAGTGCAGCGGACCACTGGCTTATTCTATGACCTGCAGTTGGTCCTTGGGTTATAACACCTTGACTTTGAAGTCTGAGATTCTCTGGATGTAGGCATTTTAAGCCAAACTATTAGGATAACTGTTGGTAGAACTTAGACGTTGCAACGTTGTCGATTCGAATTGCGATCGATGTAACAGTAGTATTGCATTGGTCAAGTGGTAGATGTATTGTTCTAGGTTTGGCAGACCGCTAGCTGGCCTGCACAGTAATTTGTATGGCTAATTGCTTGGCCCATGCCCTAGAGTGATGTGTAGCGTACTGCACTCGACTTACATCTAATGCGGTAAGTTCGCACAAAACAATACACTTAACTTGCATTACAGTTCATTTTATTCTAAGTAAAGTTGACCTATTGTATTGCGTGTAATACTATTCCAACACTGGCGGCTTTTTAGTTTGTACGCGCGTACGTTAGTATGGCTAACCAATCTTTTCCGGTTGCTACTAAATTACTTCCTTGTTAACTAGTCAGAACCCTGTCAATTCTAGTTGACTTTTATACTGAATTACACTCGATTGCATGCAAATTGACCTTACTTTACCTTAATTACTCCGTCGCTCCGAGGTTCGAGTTTATTAACTCCTATAAACAGTTCTTTCGCTATAGACCTTTATAGGCCTTCATTTCAACCGTGTTACTTAAACAGATTACCATTATTGATCCCCTGGTAATTTTCTAGTTTGCCAATCTACCTTTTTCTGCCGTTACGTGATCCGAGCCGTCTAGGCGGTCTATTAACGGAGCCCTCGATTCGTATAGTCAGCTTGTTGCTGTCTATAAACCTTTTTAAGGCTTTATTCGGTGATGCTTTCGTTATGGCATTAGCGGGGTTGTCTTTGCTATCGATTTATCGGAATTCCTTGATCTCATTATCTTTGTAGTCTTTACGAAGGGTTATTACGTCGATTATTAGGCGTTTTTTGCTGGTGGCTCCGAGTTTCGAATGATATTCGAAAAGGATTTTCGAATCGGTATAGATTATAACCGGGGTAGGAGGAATTTTCAATTGCCTGTCAATGATGTTAAGGGTTTTCCATATTGTTAGGCCTACATTAAAGCCCTCTATTATGCTGTAGATCTTTAAAGCTGACATGTTTTTTATAATTCTGTTACATTTAACGAAGGTTTAGTGGATTAAATTTCCGATAATATTAAATTGGTTTTCCTGTCTATCTTTATTGACGGGGGTTATTAAGAAGCCTACTTGTAAAGATAAGTTGGTGTTATTTACGAAGGAGCCGTATGTTAATATTATTAACTTGGTTTTTAAAAGGTCGATTAAAACCGTATTGATCCCGCGGTCCAAGTTCCACATCTGCCACTTCAGTCTTTCATTGACCGGTTAAAGGTCTTATCCGCTGGTTATTGTGCTCATTCCGCAATTGATAGGTCGTAAAAAGCTTTAGGTTGGAATAAGGTAGTAATATAATTACTTTACGCACGTTATTTCAAGTACTGTTAAACTCTAGCCTTGTTAGTTTTTCCAATTATAATTAAAATGACGCCTTATCCATTTGATCGAAAGTTAAATCCGTCATTGACACTAAATATAAGAATTAAAGATTAATTAAAGTTTAGTTGAGTGTTTTCCGTTAATGTTGTTACCAGCTTACAATTTCAGAATTTGTAGTCTTTAATCGCTTACTATTTTAGTGCTATAATACTAGCTGTTTCAACGAAAATAGTATCGTTAATTTTTATATTCACTATGCTAACGTCTTTTTGTTGCGTTATTAATAGGTATGGGTTATACGTTAAGTATTTTATCGTTAGCCGTAATTTCAAGAACTGGTAGATTAAATTCCATTTGACGTTTGTTTTGACTAGTTTGTATAGTAGTTTGATACAACGTATTGTTGTATTTAGGAGATAAATGGCACGAAATTTTTATAGTAATTTTAGTAATATGATTTACTGTAAATTTGTTCTTAATTACGTATGAGGTTACTTTATATTACGACTAAGAAATGCAAACTTACCTTTATTTTTCGTTAGTAAACTTGGTGTGAAAATAATCATTAAACGTTAACTTATGTTTTAAATTGTTGGCGACTATATCAGGATTTAATCTTAACCTTCATTACCGTATTTTTAAGCGATTAGACGTGATTTTCCATACGGACGCCCCGTGGTTTTGCCTTTAACCTCGTGGATTATTCTTAATTAAAAGATCGTGACGTTTCGGTCTTGAAGGTTAAAGTCGGTTTTCGGCACGAATTATACAATTCCCCGAGTCAACAGGCCGTTAAACTCGACCCTGTTACTTTCCTTAAAAGGTTTGTCGAAGGTTTTGATAATCCTTTATACTCGGAGTTTTAGAGCTAAGTTTTCGTTGTTTTTTTATTTTTTTTATTTACCCAAGTATGTTATAACCCAAGAACCAACTGCAGACCATGGAACAGACCAGTGGCCATAAGCTTGATATCCAATACATCAAGCGGGGATATCTCTTATGTAATGACCCAGGGTTAGGGTTGGGACAGCAAGGACCGAAGAGCAGTCCAGTCAATAATACATCGGACCGTAGGAAGCAACCAGCGACTTCAGCAGTCCAGTACTAAAGATGGTATGAAGGCCATAGGATATAAGGATACGGCTATCACCACAAAGAGAGTATTTCCTTCATAGCTCTTCAGTTGTCAATATAAGTATTCAGTCTTACTATATTCTAAATAGCCTCACAGCTTTTAATCATTACTTGCACGATTGCAATATTGTTCACGCAGCACCTCTGCTACCTTCTTGATAACATAAATCCTCGACACCTTCTATATACTCACGGGTATTTAGTGTGATCATTACAAAGTAGTATTGTAGATACGCTCCGGTGTATATTTTTCTTCTTCAATATTTTTTGTTTTCGAGGGTCATCCGCAATGGCGGCTTTCTATCGGCTTGTCGATAACGATTTAAAGAGGTTAGTATTGGCTCGGTCGCTTAGGTTAAGAGGCTTAAAGGTCTTTATCTTTAGGACCCCAGATATAAGGTTTAACTTAAGTGGTTTAAAAGGATATAAAACTGTTAGTAGTTTTAACAACTACTTTAGAGTTTGCGATACTTAATATCTTGCATAGGCCCTTTCATTTACGCGGCTCCCGCGATACTAGGATTTTACTTTGTAACGGCAAAGTAAATACATCGATTATTCAAGGGCCTTTTCTGATGTTAAGGGCGTTATCAACCTGACGGCGAGTCGATTCTTTTCGCAGTGCTTTTAAAGCTTTGATATAGGCCGTAATACGTTTCTGAGTACTTGCTGAAGGCATAGATTTACTCGTCAGGTGTAGGTTCGCTCTAAAGACTAGGATTATTAGCAATAAGCCGTTAAGATCTATAATGTCGTTAAGGACTTTCACTGCCATCTATAAGCATGCCTCTGGATCCATAAAGCTTTTAATTTCCAAAGTAAGGATATTTTACGCTCAGATAAGTAAGTCGTATGCCTTTTTAACCTTTCCAATACTTTAGTAGGCTTTTAAACGTACCTAATTATATTAAATACCCATTATCTTAATATGTTTTTGAAATTCTACCGCGCCAAAGTTTTTACCGGTATCATGAATGACATCATTAGGTAAACCCATATACGTATTAATCCATAACATCCTTAACTTGTCCTACATATCCTTTATCGAAAGGGAATTTACAAACTTGACCCTGTAAAAGAAAGTTACGAAATTAATGACGTAAAAAATAAGCTTATTGTCTAAGTAAAATACATTAATAAAGATCGGGCAATTAAAATTCTTAACGTATTTTGGTATAAATTTCAATCTCCAGGCGGCTTAAATATACGTTTAACAGTGGTGAAAAAGCTTTTCAATGGCTTTTAAGGCAAAGTATTCTGTTATAACCTAAACAATAGTCGGGTCAGGAAATAGGCTAGCATGCAGCTGAACTACAGAGAGCCTGTAGTCCAACACATCAGGCGGGGAACATCTCTTATGTAAGCAAGGTGATTAAGTAAGTCACGTGATGGATCTGTATGAATTAGTTACTGATCCAAGGTAAGGTTACTTAGGATCAGTAAAGATCAGCCACCGATCCAAGGTAAGGCAGCACTAGATCAGTGGGATTAGTGCAGTGATCCAAGCGATCTAGTAATGAAGATAGTATGAAGGCAATGGGATATAAAGACACGGTCAGCAACATAGATAGCATTTCCTTCATAGCTCTTCAGTTGTTAATCTAAGTATTCAGTCCACATACCTAAATAGCCTAACGGCTAGTGATCATTCTATGGCACGAACAAACATCTTCTTGATATTGCACCTTTTTTACCTCTGCTACCTTACTGCTAACATAAACCCCCTGACTCCTTCTATTTACTCACGGGTATTTAATGTGATCATTATATGTTCCTCATCGTTATGCCTTACGGATTTTAGAACTTTGAAAAACCTATCAATAGTTGAATAGTTAAAACACCAATATAGTTAACGTATCTCCAGCTTTATTAAGTGTTTTACCATTGTTTCCGGACCTTAAAGATAAAACTATTGATGCCTCCACTTAAGGGTGAGTGAAAACCTCTAACTGTTTTTAATCAATTCATTTGGTTTGACGTTGACATTGACGCCAAGAGTCCTTATGTCCTCCAAGCAAAAAAGAAAGGGGGTTGAGGAATTAAGGATAAGGAACGTAATGACTCCTGTAATAGTTTAAATTACTGTTATCCCTTATGACGATAGTTGTTAGCCTGTTATAAAACCAACTTTAGCCTTATCGGTATCGTAACAATTAATCTTAATAACTATAATGCTTTCCCTCTATAATGCCATATACTACGAATAGCCTCCTATTAAGTAACTTGTTGCCCAAGTGTTAGGCATGATACCCTAAAAAATATAGTCCACGTAACGATGATGGAGGTTAAAGGTATGTTAGGGGTTATGGGTTTGGTTAGGGAAAAGGTAAGGGTCTTTACCTCCCAAACGGTACAAAAAGGCGTAGTCGGCTTATTATTAAGCCATACCGTAAATAATATCTTCGACCCACTTAATTTTCTTGGAAATGTTAGCGACGACGTCAACTGGCTTATCGCTTTTAACATCTGCAACTTAATCCAAGTAATCTTGTTCTGAAAAAGTAGGGTATTAAGCGTAGTATATTACTTTTTGGTTATTACCCTCGGCGGGAGGTGCCGAGTTAACTAGCAGTCAAACTTATTATGAATTCAACCTCTCTTACCATTATTACGACTATAATACTAATAGTTAATAGGTCGGTATAAATCTTATTAGTGCTAATGTGGTTATTGCCTTTAGTTTAAGGTCAAAGTCGATAAGCTAAATTTTAGGTGTTATAAGTGCCCGTACATACAATCAACGTAATTAACCACCGCAAGGTCTTTTTTATCCACGTTAATAAAGTTTGGGCGAAGGAACTTGGTGTTTTGGTGTGAAATTGCGTGGGAACTTGACGATTTGGCATGCAGTTACATAACGTGGCTTTTTTGGTGCGACTTAGCGATTCTCGGTATTTTCGCTCAAAGCAACAAACTTAACGATTAAAGTTAATATAAATGTATTGAAAAAAATAAAGTATAGCAAATGTTTAATATAAAGGGTAAAGTCGAAGATTGTTTGTTATTAAAGATAGTAAATAGAAGGCAAAGATTGTTTATTGTAATTGTTTGGTGCAAAAACTTAGTCGTTTTTCTTTTATTCGTAATACTCCCAATAATACTTACTTAACAGTTTGCCAACTTACTGAACTTTAAGACTTTTGACAGTCCATTTCAACGTCTTTAAAAAAGTTCAATATAGATTTCTTGGTGTTTTTCAATAGCGATACCGTCACTTACCTCCAAATTGCCGTTATGGACTAACGCAACCCAAAAGTCTTTTTTCATTTTCCTGGCTTTGAAGACTAACTTAGTACTAATAAAGACCCCTCGCAAGAATCTTTCCTTTACCTCAACCTCTGTAACCGCAGAGCGTCACCGGAAAGTAACATTTTCTTCTACTTAGCTTATCTGTACTTAACTTAATAAGTAGACACACACTGTTTAGTATTGGTAGGTATTAGACGTTGAAACGTTGTCGATTCGAATCGTGATCGAAGTAACAGTAGTATTACATTGATCAAGTGGTGGATATATTGTTCTAGGTTTGGCAGATTGCTAGCTACCCTACAAAGTAATTTGTATGGTCAATCGCTTGGCTCGTGCCCTAGATTGAAGTGCAGCGTACTGCACTCGACTTACACCCAATTCGGTAAGTCCGCACAAAGCAATACACTTAACTTGCAGTTCAGTCAACTTTACTTACAGTAAAGTTAACCTACTGCATTGCGTGTAATACTATTCCAACAATAACGTTCAATTGCATAACAGTCAAAGTTAACTACACTAACTGCAAGTTGATTGCTAAAGAGGATCCAATTCAATGTGGGTCACAGGACAAGCAATTGCTTATACAAAGTAGTAAGCAAACCGGTTAGTGGTTTAGTAAACTTAAAAGAAATATCAATCCACCACTTAACTTTAGTAAAAATACAATTACTTCAACCACAAACTTCGAATCTATAACGTTGCATCTTCTAAAAACTTATCAACAAGAATTATTATCTATTATATGAGGAACGAATAAGTCAAGTAATGGATAAAACTACTTTATCATTATACTCTATGAGATCATAAGATGAAAAATCCACAAAAATAGCCCCTATGAACTTCGTTAATTATCACGTAGATAAGGAGAAAGAAATTTTGGGTTGTATCATTCCTACTATAGACTAGAAATAGTAACCGCATCGCTATTGAACAGATAAAGAAATATTTATTGACGCTCTAACTTAAAAATATTGCTGAGATTGACCATCAAAAATAATAATATCAATCGTCAAAATTATTACCAACTTGTCAAAATCTGTAAAGTTAGTGTTATAGAAACTTATTACAACCTGAGGAGTAACTGCAGTGATAATATCCCCGACGTTTTTATAATAATAATTATACGTATTATTACAACAGAAACACGTTGAAAACTCTTATCGCCTTGTATAAGAATTTAATATCAAATATTCATAAACGGTTATACGTCTTTTTTAACGTTTGGAAAGCTTTATTTGATAAGGTTAGCCGTATAATCTGAGAATCTACCATTAAATTTGCTATCTTTGAAAAAGTTCGATGTAATACACCAATTAACGTATGACTTTTTATATATATACGTGTTGGTGAACCTTTATCGTTGCAACATTGTCGATTTGTATTGGTCGAAGTAACTATTTCTGTATTGAAAGTGGTTGATGTATTGTTCTAGGTGTGGCAGACTATGAGCCGGTCTACACACAAAATCATAAAGCTAATTTCGTGGCCTGTGCCCTAGTATAAAGTGTGCGTTTACTATACTTGACTTGCAGCTAATATAGTAGGCCCACGAAACAATATACTCAATTTGCAGTAAGTATAATCAACTTTGCTGTAAGTAAATTTAACCTATCATATTTCAATTACTAATATTGTAACACTTGTAGCTGTTCATTTTTTACGCGCACACGAATGATTTATTCTTTTAATAGGTAGACCCCTATTAATTTCAGTTGACTTTTATACAAAAATTGCCATTAATTACCTTCCTTCGCTCCATAATTGTGAGTCTCGACTTCATTAACTCCCGTTCTTGAGTTTTTTACAACAAATTTATACAAACTTGCCTACTGTTGCAATTAGCTATCTTAACTCACGTGAGTTAAGCTACCTATCACTTTAATTAACCTAATTGGTTTGATTCATTAACTACTACTATTACTACCACTAGTGTCACTAGTTATTTTAACAAATGTGAGTTAAGTTACTTATCAATTTTACTTAATCCTCGTTTGTTAATTAACTCATTACTACCTCTCATTTCATTGTATTATTTAAAGAAGTTATTATCGCCGGATTTATTCCCCAGGTAATTTTTTCAGTTTACCAGCAAATTTTTGTTTGATGTCAGGTGATGTGGCCTTGTGAAGTAGCCTGTTATCGTAGTATTAGAAACGTATAATCAGCCTATTGTTATTTTTAAACATATTATACACCTTATTCAACGACGTTTTTGTTATAACATTAGAGGGATTGCTTTTTCCATTAGTTTATGGGAACTCCGTAATCTCTCTGATTTTTCAGGCTTTAAGAAATTCCATTATATAGATTATTAGGCATTTTCACTAGTGGTTCCATACTTTGAAAGGTATTCGAATAGGATTCTCAAATCAGTATAGATTACTATTGGGATAGAAGGAATCTGGAATTACCTGATGACAATATTGATTGTTATTTTATAATGATATGCCTATATAGAAGCTAGATACTACGCCGTGGATCTTTGAAACTAACACGTTTCGTGTGATCTTTTTGCATCTGATAAAGGTCTAACAAATTAGTCTTTAGATAATGCTCAATTATTCATTTTATTTATTTTTATCAACGAGAGTTATTAGGAAGTTGATTTGTAACAATTAGATTTTATTGTTTGTTAAGGAGTATTTTTTGAAGATTATTAACTTGGCCTTTGATAGATTAATCGGGACCATATTAATTCTTTGGCTTATGTTTATTATCAGCTATTCTAGCCTTTTATTTAACCGGTTAAATGTTGTTTCCGTTAGGTTTTGTGTTTATACCGTAATATATAGGTTGTATATGGCTTCTGACTGATATAGGATAGCTATATAGTTGTTGTGGGCGCGTTATTTCATATATCATTAAGTCTTATATAGTTCAATCTTGTCGATTATGGTTTAGTTAGCGCCCTGGCTCCTTTAGAGAAGTTTGAGGTAAGTATCAATATTAAGTATTTGAATTAACGATCCGTCAAATTTAAGTTGATAGCTTTTCGTTAGGGTTGCGGCTGGCTTGTAGCTTCAGAACTTTAAGTATTTGATTTCTTGCTATTCTGATTCCATAAAGTTATCAGTTCCAACGAAAAGGGTATATTTAGTTTGAATACCCATTAAACCGAAGTTTCTTTCTTGTGTAATCAGTAATAATGGATCGTTGGTTGAAGGCCTTATGCCAAGACGTGATTTAAATTGCGATTGATAAGTTAGAAACTAAGATACGTTTGTATTCATTAGTCTATATAATGGTTTGATATATCATATTACCGTTCTTAGATGGTATGTATTACGTAGTTTTTGCGGTAACTCTAGGAACATGATCCGTTGTGAATTAGTCGCTGATTTCATGTACGCTTGCGTTATATCGCGACTATTAAGGGTGAGCTTTTCTTTAGTTTTAGGTAGACAATTTGTTACTAAAGCGATTATTCAGCGTTAGGTGATTTTTTAAGTCATTGGTGATTACATAACGATATAGAATTTTCTTTTATTAATGTATTTTTGAGCGATTAAACGTGACTTTTCGTACGATTGCCGCGTGGTCCCGCTTTTGACCTCGTATATAATTCTCGACCTTAAAATCGAGAAATTCGTGTTGTAAATGTTAAAGTTGGCTTTAAATACGAATTGTACAATTTTTTAAGTTAGGAGTCTGTTAATTTCGACCTTATTATATTTCTTCAAAGGTTTATCGAAGGTCTTAATAATACCCTATACTTTTTTAATAGTTGGTTACTCTTTTCGGCTTTTCTGGTGTATGGATTACTCTTTAACAATGTATTAATAATTTGTTAGACAAATTTCTCCATATTATCTATTCTGGTTATTTCGACGATGTTTTGATTAATTCGAATAATACCTTCAACAACTATAATATTAAGGTTCCATATGTTAAAATAGTAGTAATTTTAGCTTACTAGATCAACTTGACTGTAAATAAAGTTAACTATATTGACTGCAAGTTGAGTGTATTATTTGTTAGCCTACTGTTTTAGCTGCATGTCAAGTATAGTATGTACCCACTTCATACTAGGGCCCGGGTTAAGAAATTAGCCATACAAATTACTGTGCAAACCGGCTAACGGTCTGCCAAACCTAGACTAATACATCTCCAACTTGAGTATTGTGATACTACTGTTAATTCAACCAATCAAATCAACAACATTATAACGTCTAAAACTTTACTAACACTAATCAATGTTTTTTAGATTAACCATAGACAAGTTAAGTAGAAGAAGGATATAATTTCCGATTACGTTTTGGAAAATATTGAGGTAAAGAAACGATTGTTAAAAAAGGCTTTTAAAAATTATATCGGTTTTTACGGCAGTTAGCAGAGAGAACTTTTTAGTTGTGTTGGTTTTTACCGCAGATTGAAGATACGACGGTATTGCAATTCGAAAATATTAGGAACGTTTTACAGATTCTTTCCAAAGAGCGTTAAAATTAACCTCTAAAACTCCCAAATCAATAAGTTGGTAAACTGCTAAGTTAGATTTACTTCGGGTATTACGATAGTAAAAACAAACTTAGTCCCATGGCCTATAACCTGAAATCTTAGAAATTTATTAATAATAAATAATCTCCTACACTATTTTCAACATTAAGTTTTCTCTTTTTCTTCTTCGCTATTTTCATCGTTAAGATAGTTATACCCATCCAAAACCATCAATTTGTACCAATAAAGTTACGTTGCGTAATTCAACACCAAGTTGATAAGTCTCTATACGACTTCACACTAAAATACCAATTGATACATCAGTTAAAGCATTAAGACAGATATTGTAAACGTTTCCTTTAAAGGTATTACCGACTTTGTTTCTAAAGAGGTAATTAAAGCTTTTTAAATTATTTTCGTTGATCATTACGATGAAGAATTGCAGATTAAGGATGTTGGCGAGTTTTCGATAAAGGTTTACTTTTGTCGGTCATGTCTCCAGTCACGTGAATGTAAATGAAAATTAAGATTGATATTATGACAAAGATAGATGATAGGTTAGGAAGAAGCATTTCAGAGAGTGAATGCTACGTATGGGAGGTTATAAACCTCTCATCCAAGCAGTAGACCTTTTGCCAAGCGCTCTAGAATACCCTTTCCAGACCGCTCCACGCATGATGCACTTTGCGCCTTGCAAGAGTGCAGTGTGCAGCGTGACACGTTATTTTGCACTCTGCAGGAATCCACATTGCAGTATAGTGCCCTGCCACTTGGCCTATGTATACTAACTATAGGAGTATATAGTAATATGCACAGTAGGAGTATGAAGTAATATCCACAACCTGACTAATTATGTTGGCTAGTATATCCTTAAGGCGGATATCGGCGAAGACTTTAGTCATGGTACCTGCGTTTTTCAATACTTATGTGATTTCTTTTTGATTATTGGAATCTTGACATGTAGAAAATTATCTAGCGCATAATTAAGGCTAAGTCGAAAAAAAAAAGGTTACTCGCTGCGGTATTTACATTTCAGATAAAACCCTATTGAGATTGACAGAAACCTTTTTTTTTACTAGATTAACGAAAAGACCCCTTTTAAGATTTTAATCTTAATGACCCTTAAGTGGAAAGGAAAAAGGTTAACGATATTCAACGCCTTTATACGAGTTATAAGAAACCTTTCCTCCACTTATGGTTAGGTTGAACCTTTTTAGGTTTTTATGATAAAGAATTTGTTAATTCGTTAAGCAGCTTAAATCTTTTATTTAATAGCGCGGAGTACGTCTTCGACGGCAACAGAGAGCGTAAAGCAGCGGAAGCTAATGCAATTAGAGGTATTAACGTTAGCTCTATTGAACTATTAATTAAATAAAATCATTAAATCCTTCAAATCCCCTTTAATGTTTAAATTCTCATTCCCTCTTAGATTTTTACTTAGAATCGCTATGTTTCTTAATACGAAGTGTTCTACGGTGGATATGCCTATACGCGTAAACCTATAACATGTTCTACTATAGGACTTTACCCCTTGAACTAGGCGATTGACAATTACCCTTAATATCTCGATTCAGAGGTTTTAAGGTTTAAATTGAGAGGAAATACTAACGATATCTGGGACGATTTTTGCAACCTCCTTTCCAAACGTATTAAAATAATTAATATTAATTTCAAGCTTTTTAAGGATTTCGCCAAGATTTGGGACGATGTTAATAAGTATGACAAATAGTTTTGTAGCCTTTTTGCTAAGAAGATAATTCTTTTTTGAATATTTTCAAGTGGATAAAGGTTCTTTTTTTTTTAGTTTTTCTTATTATTTCCTGACATCATTTTGGGGTATTCCAAGGACTATTACCTACCTTTCTTGATGCAGGTACGAATGGTCCGCGAAATTTACGACGTTATAAAGGATTTTTTTCTAATATGACGTCAACTTTACGTAATATTACGCGGATTAAACCACTATAAAGTCAATTAAGATGATGGTAAAGAAGAAAAAGCAGGAAATACAGATGGATATTTTGAATTAGATGCTTGGTAAGTTGATGTTGTGTTTTTTATCTGTGGGAACGGTCTACGATTAGTACGGGTAGCTATTATGGTCGTTAGCGAGTTTAGTTACGTTTTACAACGTTTAAATTCTTATTGTAAGAGCTTTTTTAGTTAGTTAAGGTTTTAGTTTCCTATCGTGATGGCATTTACGCTTAACTCGTTTGGTATATACCCCTAATATGATGACTTTTGCGATGTAAATAAAGAAGACCACGTATTGATATAATACGTTAATTGTAAGTAAAGTTGCCTTTAGCGTTGAAAATCTAGTTTAATGGTTCCAGATTTAAGACTATAATTCAATTAATGTTGGCGAGGGTAAAAATTAACTGTACTAGTTAATTGTGAGATTTATTGGATTTATTGTTGCAATAATTGTTAATAATGTTGGATTTATAGTTATTCTAGTTGTTAGTTAACTCGTTACCTTTTCGAAACGCATGATCGTTAATAGGTAATCTATTTTGTCTAATACCCTCTAGTTTTCGGGTTATATTACTTGAATTATATTATAGACTTCGAAGGTAAAGAGATTATTAACAGCGACGATCCCCCAAAGTAAATTAAGGAGTATAAAGATTTTTCTTTTTGTGCGGCGTAAATATTATCCGACTATGCCTTCTAATATGACTCAAGTAGAGAAAAACTTTACTTTTACCCTGAATATACCCTTAACTTCTTATATTCCTTCAACCTTCGCGATCATTACGTGGGTCACACATTTTAAGGGATTATATTAAATATAAGGGTATTAATGTATGTAATAGAAGGCTATATATAGTACAAAGTATTGCGAAGGGAAAATAGTACTGTTAAGGACATCTATCGCCAAGATACCGGTAAGGCCAAAGTTACCATCGGTTTATGCGAATAACAATCGTTATTAGGGGTCACTGTAATTTAAATTATCACCGAGTTTTTACGTTACATATTATTAAGTTCTTTACCTTTTTTTCCTATATTTAGCAGATATGAAGACCCTTGGAGTTAACGTCGACATTAATGTTGATAAGCTGATCAAAAATGGTTAATGATTTTTTTCGTTTTTAAGCAGAGGTATTAATAGTTTTACCTTAAAAGTTGAAAGGAAACAGTGTCAAATTTAACGGAGTTAGTAATAACTTAATTACATGAGATTTTTACTTGCACTACCGTTAATGAGTAATATCAATTCCTCAATTCTGAAGTGTATAAACACGTAGAATACTTCATTTTGAAAGCTATTGCGAAGCTTAATAATTACTGTTCAACTTATGTTTAAACACCTCTAAAATTTAAATTTATACTAAAAAACGATAGGTGTTAGTAGAGCCTTAGATTGTTGCAACGTTTTCGATTCAAATCGTGGTTAAAGTAACAGTAGTATTTTATTGTTCAAGTGGTAGATGTATTGTTCTAGGTTTAGCAGACTGCTAGCCGGTCTGCACTGTAATTTGTATGGCCAATTTCTTGGACTGTGCCCTGGAGTAAAGTGCAGCGTACTGCATTCGATTTAGACCTAATGCGGTAAGTCCACAAACAATACACTCAACTTGCAGTATAGTCAACTTTACTGTAATTAAGGTTGATCTACTGCACTGTATGTTGTAAATATTCCAACAATAAGGATTTTAATTCCGAGATTCTTATTCACGTATTTTATTTAGATAAAAAGTGTTTTTTTCGCCTTGTTAATTTAGTAACTCTTTTTTTACGATGCTAAATCTTTGAAATCCCTATTGGTAAGGAACAAATATGAAACTTTAAGGATATTATGAATTAACATGTATTGGAATTTACCCTACATTGTTGTTTACAATACCGTTATTAATTTTGCGGCAGCAGAGTTTTGGGAAAAGGCTAAAACCATAGGGATTTAGTTTAAATAGGTAACTGTTGAAGCCTGTTGGAGTATTGGAAAAGTCGAAAGGGTATACGTATTACTTAGCTGAGCGTACGATATCATTATGTTGAAAATTGCAAGTTTTATTGATAAAGAGACACGTTTTAAGATGGCGGTAAAGGGTTTGAACAACATTGTAGGCTGTAACAACTTGGTGTTAAAGTTACTGGTTTTTGGAGTGTATCTATGTTTAAAAAGTGAAATTTTTCTATCAATAAGTAATTAAAATAGAGTTGTTTCCTACTGTAAATCATTGAAACTGCTAACGGCCCGGGATCTTTTGTATTATATAGGTTGAGTTTTACATTAAGGTGATTAACGATGCTGATTTTTTAATTTGATGAATGAGTTGATACGACCCTTCTTGACCTATTATCGATGAGCTAATGGAAATTCGTTGGCGCGTACAACTATAAAAGAGGAAGAAAATTGATGATGAACAATATAAACCTGGTGTTATTTATAATATTGTTTTGGTAAGTATGAAAGAAAATCATAACGAAGAATTGTCGCTAAAGTTCCGAGAATGAAGTGTTATTAAAACTCTTAGCAAAACTTTCAAGAAAAATGATAGGATTGAGATTGACAGCTTCCTCGTTCAGGAAGTTGTATAATTTATGTTTAGAACCAACTCGAATTTTTAGACCCGACTTTCATGATATTCAAGAGGAAGATTATATACGAGGTTAAAAGTTAAAATACCGGTCAGTTGTTGAAAAAGTTACGTTTAATCGTTTGAAGATACAGTAATAAAGGACCGGAATGGATCTTTTCACAACTCCATACAATCAAAAGGATTATTTAGCGTTTAGTAGTACCTTTTATGGTAGGTTTTTTATTTAAAAACTAAAGGAATATGATCTTTCATCACTATAATATAACGTTAATATCTATATAGTTAAAGACTAATCTATAGCGAATCGTAATGTGGGAATGATTAAAGGAATTATATGTTACGTACTTTGCAAAGATGCTAATATAATATGAATAATTATTATTTGAATTGGTTCAAGTAAGTATTTATTAATTTTAAACTTATTTGTTGAATTTTAGGTTCCAATTTTATATAAAGCTTTCAATATGGAACCCGTATTTCTTAGTAATATAAAAATAAATTTGTATTAAGTAAATATATAAATTAACGTTATTGTTTTCGTTGAAAATATGGGCTTTAAAACATAGGAATAACAATCTATTAAAAACTTCAAATTCGGGAATTATAAACCGGTCATGACTTTGGTCAAAAGTAATTGATTTGACTTGGAAGCATCGTTAATCCGTATGTTTTGTGTTAATGATAACCTTAGTTGTTGCCAAATAGATTAAGGCGCTAACTCAAGTATAATTAACAAGATTGACGTGGCTAAGACCTAAGGGTATTTAAATTGAATACCTGTAGCAGTTACATCGTTTTATTATGCTCATCAATAACCTTTCACAATTTATCGATTGCGGTATAAATATAAGACCTAATGGATAAAAACTTGAACCGCTTAAATAGAAGTTTTAATAGAAGATGCGGAATTTGAATTGGGGTATTAATATGGATTTAGTTAACTTCTCGAAGTCTAAGGCAATAATTTTGACAGATAGGTCTTTTATAAATAACTTAGCCTTCCTTTATATATCGGCCTTCCGATATCTTTTGTTAATGAAAGAAAACGAGAGGATTATTTTAGTATTACTCGTAAGCTTATTTACTAATCTTTCGTTCAATGTAAAAGAATTATACGAAGTATATTGGTTTTAGAAGTTTAAGGAATAATAACTGGCTTTAATGTAGGTATAGCAATGTGGGAAACCCTTAACATTATTATTAGGTAACTCAAGATTTCATTCATCTTGATGGTGATTTATACCAAATTAAGAAGCCTACTCTGATGCTTTTTAAAATTTGAAACCACTAATGAAAAACGTTTGATAATCGAAGTAATAATATTTCGTAAAGCCTACAACGGCATAGAAATCGAGGAATTCCGACAAATCGATGGAAAGGATAATTTTTCTAATATTATAAAGAAGATATCATCAAATTAAGTTTTTAAGAGGTTTATAGTCGGTAATAGCCTCACTATGCATATCGTGAGTTATATTAACAGGCTACCCGGCAAAGTTTAATTCGGATAAAGATATGTTATAAAATTGAAAGATTATTGGGATAATGGCAATAGCAACATTTTCAAATGATAAGGTTAAGTTTAAGGTAATAATGAGTTAATTAACTTACATAAGTTAAATAAGATGAAAAGAATCTTAACCTACGATAGTTTATATATCTTGTATTAGTAAGAGTAGTACTAGGTTAGTTAACCTATATGGATTAATTTCAGTGGTTAATATCTTGACCTACGTGAGTTAAGATTGCTAATGGCTATTATAAACCAGTATATATAAGTTTGTAGCGAAAGACTTGTATACTAGAGTTAGTGAAGTTGAGATTCGGATCCGTAGGATAAATAAAGGCAATTGGGGTCAATTTTGGTATGAAAATTCATTGGAATTGATGGAGGTTTGACCAATGAACGAGGACGCGATTCGGTGGTAACCTAAAAGGTTTGGTTCACACACTACCATCCGCGTACAAAATAAAAAGCCGCTAGTGTTAGAATAGTAGAAGTTACAGTACAGTAGATCAACTTTACTGTAAGTAAAGTTGACTATACTAACTGCAAGTAGAGTGTATTATTTTTGGGTCTACTTTAATAGCGTTAATTAAAGTATAGTATGCGCCCACTTTATGATAGGTCACGAGCCAAGCAATTGATCATATAAATTACTGTTTTTACCAGCTGGTGGTCTGCCAACCTATAACAATACATCAACCACTTGATCATTTAAATACTACTGTTACTTCAACCAATCAAATCGACAACGTTGTAACGTCTCAAGCCCTCCCAACAAAACAAGTATTGAGAGCTTTAAACGCTGTTAAGTTGAATTTCGACAGATTTAAGTGCTAGTTTAACGTTTGAAAAAATTTAAATTTAAATTTCGTGATCAAAACGGAAATATGGATTGGTATGAACCCGGAGAAGTCACGTTTTATGAGGTAATAAACGGTTTTAATGTTTATATTGTGGATACAGGTTGTCTTCAGTTTTATTAAATTTTACCTTCAATTTTTGGGAATTTTGAATAATTGTTAATCTTTTGATTCAGTCATTAAAAAGGGCGTTGCCTTTCGTTAGTGGCCCGAGAAAAAAGCTACCTTCGAGCGGTTTAAATTCTCTTTCCTTCCCGAGACGGCTTTCGCTTAGTAGGACTTTGACTCGGAAACCTGTTATAAAGCCGATTATTTTGGTTGGGCTTTGAAGATTGATTTGCTCTAATGAAACGATCACATTATCTTTCTCTTTATAACTCAAAGATTTCTTCGTTGATTAATCGCCAAACATCATGACGAAATTAAAGATAATGAACTAGCAGGGATTATAAGTTACTTCAAATTATAGAAAGATGAGTTCCGAGGTATGTTCCACCCTTTAATAATTTTAACAAATTATTAAAACTTAGAATGTGTCGTTAAATTCTTTGGTATGTTAACTTAAGAATGATAAGATAGTATTGTAAGTATTGATGATATATTAGAGGGAGAAGAGGAATCCATAGAGTGCACGCCTTAGGTTAGAGCTTATAAGCTCTCACTTAGAGTGTGGCACTTTACCATACACTCTTTCAACGTCCTTCCTGGGGTGTGGCACGCTATTATACATTATGTACGAGTCTATCGTGCAGCGTGATACGTTATTGTGCACTTTATAAGACTTTATCTTGCAGCGTGACACGTTATTGTATACTCTGCAAGAGTATTCCCTGTAATGTGATTGCTTTACTAACTCTAGGGATGTATAATCACATCCATACAGAAAATCTTTGCTTTATTAATTTGGTTTGTATTTATAATTTAATAATGATTATATAATTTGTTGAAACCCATAATTAATTGTTTAGTAGTTATAGTATAATTTGTTCGAGCCACTCATTAATCGGTTCATTGTAATAATGGTAACGGTATAAATTATTTGACTTATGAATTAGTAGATTTTGAAGTAATAGTATTGTAGGCTTTGGATAGTTAGTCGAGAGGGTTGATTATTTTTGTCAAGGTGTAATTGTCAATGTTGCCTGTTTTAAGGTTAGTATATAAGGATGTATCGCTATCGATTCAGGCAAAAATAAATTTCTTTTAACGACTTGTCTTTATCTTCAAATTATGGTTTCAATTCCGTATTCGGCGTTAGCACGCCTACACGACTAGTTTTCAATTAACTATTTGGCGTTTTCGTATAAATTAATCACTTGACTAATGTCATATCCTCGCCGTTTTCTATATGTATTCCATGTAAAAATAGTGTTAAAAGGCGTTGTTTACTGCGAAAGCGCTGTTGCGCCGAAACTGTAACCGTTATCGTACCTCGTGTCGCCCCGAACATTGTAATCAACCCTAATGGTAGCAGTATTTTTTCGATCCTTGCCTTATTTTTCTACTTCCCCGTTATCTCCGATAAAGTTGAAACTTTTTCTCTCTCTTTTCTACTTATCCACCGCTGTCGCCGTAGTTATACCCCCTTCTACTCCTTATTTTTACTCCTGACCTCCTTTCTTTACTCCTTATGAAGAGAAGCGAGATTTTCTAAGGTTATTGACATTACCATTTCGTTACTAGTTAAAACCATTTTACCCATAGTTGACCTCCACCACCATAAGCGTAAAATCGCGAAGTAGTAACACGATACGTAATAATTATCCCTTGAAATCTTATTATATTAACGTTCATTAAACGAAGCGAAGGCGATGAAGCGGACCTACCGCCTCGAGTTAAAGCTTGCGAAGGTACGTCGAGAGGCTTTTTCAACGTATAAAGCGTTAAAGCGACTTACTCGCATTCGTGTTCCTGAGCCGCTAATAGATACGCTTTACGTATTGTATATTACTTTCGTCGCCGCGAGTAACACTATTAACGTTTACCATTGAAGCGGGAATCTCTTGTCTCATTACCACTACTATCAACGGACTGATAACGGGTACTCCCCTATTTTAGTAGTTTTAAAACCATAAACTGTGACCTTAAGACGTATCCGCCATCTTTATAGTAAGTTAGTTACTTTTCTGATATATAATTTAAATTCGATTATTTACTATTCACTTTTTCAATACCTCGTTCGAAGTTTTTCTAAAAATAATGACTTTGATCATATCTTCAATTAGACGAGGTTAATTAATACCGTACATTAACCAGCGGCTGAAAAAGACGGCAACTGCTATTACCGCCTAACGGGCAGCTCCAGATATATACTATGTAAGTAAATTCGATGGAATTATTGCTTGTCGTCGTAAAGAGGTTGAGTCCGTCCCGAACCTACTGCCTAAAGTTATGTGATCTAAGTCGTGGAGAGCGCCCGGCCCTTTTCCTAGACACAATGCCGATAGCGACATTGATGGTGACAGTAGCGGTGGTGTTAACGGCGATAACGACGACAACGATGGTGGCTAGAACGAGGACAAGGATGAAAATAAAGTAGCCCCCGGTTTTCCCTGTAAGTGCTTGTAAATATAAGCGTTCCTAATGCTCTATTTCGGGAACTTTTAGATATTATATCCATCGGGTTTACCTCTCCATTAATATATCGCGTCGTCTTAATTTCGCGACGTTCGTACAATTCGAGTAAGGTTCTAATATGGACAATTAGGTTTTTTTTTGTAGTGTCAAGCTTGATGACGTATTTGTAAAGTGGAAAAGAGTTAGTGCAAATTATAAAAAATAGTGGTTTTAAATCAAGGTAAGACAAAATTATGCGAATTGTTATCGTTATAGTGGTATTGGAATCGAATGATTTAATTTGTTTTGTAGAATTTTAGAAGTTAAAACGATTTTACCAATTGGTTTTCATTTCGTTAACTTTTAATAGATAACGTTGTTATACAGGGTAAACTCGTTTCTGGTGGGAATTCTGTTGTCAATAACAATGACAAACTTTATTTCCTAGTTGTAATCATTTTCATTTGTAAAATATTGATTAATGAAAAACAGTTTTGTTATTCATATATTGACTAATATGAAACTAATATTTTATTACAGACTACTAATTTTTCACTGAAGTTATATATTAAACGATTTGTATATATTATTTGACGGGTTTATTCAATATTAAGTAAAGATAAACAGGTTTAACGTCGCGCTTAGTTTTACGACCGATGCAACTCATGTTTTATATATACGCCAATATTTGTACTTGTTAGCCTACTTTACGTTAACCAAATTAATAAGGGCAACTTTATTCAATAGAAGTTTTGGCCCAATTTTTAAAATACTATTTGAAAACGTCATCGTTATACGGTTAAAGTTAACCACACAGTTTTCCATTGGGTAAACCTTTAGCTTTTCTTTCCAATTGGCCTCCTGAAGCTTCTTTTTTTCTACGGCGAAAAATGATATATCGCATAATATAAGTATATTATCCGTTCATATTTCAATAAAAGTAAAGTCTTATAAACCAGGTGCTGAAATCAATAGGTAGGAGTCGAAGGTAGATATAGCTATTTAGAGCAGCTTGTTGTAATATCTTTAATGTAAATCGAACCAATATACACCTGTTTCAATGAGACCGAACAGGACCTTTAGGATAAGTAGGAGTATTCTATAGAAATAATGTTTCCGTAGTTTTACAGGTTTCTAGGCATTAATTCAAAGCTTAAGGGGTTTTTCAAATTTATCATACACTTACACAATATCTATGAGTTCAATATAAAGGTTATATGGAGTGTTGAAGGAAATTGTAAACGTTAACATCAAACGATAGTTCGCTCTTTATAAAATTGGCGATTAGATTATAATATCCTTATTTTCAGTATTATTATACTCTTCAACTATGATAAAACTTTCCGTTTTTATCTTCATTTTGTAGATTCATCGGATAAAAATATTTTATAATTATCATCAATTAGTGGATTCAACCTTTTAAGACGAAAAATGCGCTACTAGATTTATAAGGAGACTTCGATTTATTTCAACCTTTTAAAAAGACTACCCGGGGTTATAATAACGTCCTGACAACGGAGTCCCATATTTAACTTATGGTCCACCGTCTTTTTCTAGATAAAAATGGAGTTTGTAACAAAGGATTTAAAACATCATTTGTTATTTATATCAAATTGTTGAAAGAGTAGTAATTTCTGTGAAGTAGGTTAACTTTACTTAAAAGAAAAGTTAACCATGCTGATTTCAAGTTGAGTGTATTGTTTTTCGAGGACCTACTATATTGGCTATAAGTCAATTATAGTATGCGTCCACTTCACACTACGTCACGGGCCAAGAATTTGGCCATAAAAATTACTGTGCAGACTGGCTAGTAGTCTGCCAAACCTAAAACAATACATCCACTACTTGACCACGAAATATTACTGTTCTCCGACCAATCGAATCGACAACTTTATGACGACTAAAGCCCTACCAACACTGATGGGTGCTTATTATGTTATGTACAGATAAGCGAAGTAAAATAAAAAAACTTTTTTTCGGTTACGCTATACATAAAACAATGGTTGAGATAAAGGAAAGATTCTTGCGAAAATCCTTTACTAACTGCGCCGATTTTTACGGCAGTAAATAAAGAAGACTTTTAAGTTACGCCGATTATTATGACAGTTTAATGGTAACTATGACATAGTAATTGAAAACACTAATGAATCTTTATAAATCCATTTTGAAAACATTGAAATTAACTGTCAAAAGTCTCAAAGTTCGGCAAATTGTCAAACTTCTAAGTCAGTGTTACTATGGGAGCTACTACTACAAAAACAAATGAGTTTTACGGCTAAAATAACAAAGAAAATCAATCTTTATCCACAATAACAAACAACCTTCGACCTTACCTTTTACAACAAACCTTTACCCTTATATCCATTTTTTTTCTTTTCCTTTACGATGATTTCATCGCTACGATTGCTGTTTTAAGCGAGAACACTAAAAATGATCGAAACGCGCCAAAAAAGCCACGTCGTGCGATTCAAAGTCAAGTTGCCAAGTTCCTACACAATATTACATCAAAACACCAAGTTTCTACATCTAAGATTACCAAATCCCTCGCTCTACACGCTTTAAACGTCTTACATAATCCAAAACGTTAAGATAGCTACCGAAAATGCTTACTATTAGGCTATTACCTACCCCATTTAGAAAAAAGTAGTCAAAAACCACGGAATGATCTTCATTAATCACCATTTCGAATAGCTCTAAATCACGAATATTAATAAAACCTCGACTAAGGCTCACCTAAATAATTACGTTAGCTAGTATATCTTCGACACAAACCTCGGCCAAAAAATATAGCTATAACGTTCGCGTCTTTTAAGATTTCCATAAGTTTTTCAACTATTAAACTCTTGACATGTGGAAGATAATCCTAAATACGTTTAAGAACAAACTAAAGAGTGTAAATAACTTCCCATAATATTTACATTTTAGGAAAAACTAGTTAGAACTAGCCGAAACCTTTTTCGAACTAACTCAACTTAAAGATTACCCTTAAGAACTGCGGCCTCAAAGAAAAGGTATTAAAAATATTTAACGCTCTTATATACGTTTAAGGGGACCTCCCCTTTACACCTAACTAAGTTAAACCTCATTACGCGTTAACGATAAGAAACCTATTAACCTTTTCGACAGTCCAGCACCTCTACGTGACAACGCGGAATATGCTTTTAACGGTGGTATGATACGTAAAGCAACAACCGCCAACACGGCCAGAGGAATTAACGTTAGCGCCCTCCACCAGTTAATTAAATAAGATCGTCAAGCCCCTCAAAACTCACAAATCTCTATTACCTCCCAAAACTTTAATTAAAATTTGTAAGTCCCTTGAGAACCTTTCCACGACAGGTTTAGTTATATACGTACGCCAATTAAAGGTCTTACCACAGTATTTTAACACTTAGTATAGGCAACTGGTAATTACCTTTAATACCACAGTTTGGAGGCCCCTAAGCCTAAATTACAAGAATAAAAACTAACGTAAAACAAAATGATTATCGCGAACTGCCCCCAAAACCAGTCAAAATAATTAACATCAACTACAAACTTTTTACAGACTTTGCCAATATTGAAAATGATACAAAAAAGTAAAACAAAAAGTGGTACAGCTTTTTCAACACAAAAATCATACCTTTTTTTGAACATATATTAATGAATAGAGGATTCACCTTCTAGTTTTCATTTACTATTTCCTAAAATCCTTACAAGGCACGGCAAAGGATACTACCTGACTTTCCCAACTCTAATAACTAATTTTCGCGAAGTTTAAAACAATATAAAAAGATCTTTCGAATGCGATATCTATCTTACTCAATACCACACGAACTGGGCTACCAAAAGGTAAACTATAATAATAGCGAGAAAGAAAGAGTAGAAAACACCAATAAATATGTTAAATCAAATGCTTAAAAAGTTAATATTATGTTAGTAAATAATAGTGAAAGTCTACGTTAGCGAAGCTATACTTCGAAAGTAGGTACAGGCAGTAGTTACGGGTATTGACGAGTTTAAATACACCCTATAACGCTCAAGTACCACTTAAAAAAGCCTCTTTATCCAGTTACACTCCTAGCTTACAATTATAATAAAGCGTATATCAAATTCACTCGGTATATTTCTCTAAGTCGGCAATTTCTATGGCGTGATCAAAGAAAAACTTGATGCAATTCATTACGTCGACCGCAAATACGGTTACAAACGCCTTTAACGTTTAATGTTTGGATATGGACCCCAGACTAAAAGTAATATCTACGTTAATGCCAATAAGGTAAATATTTCAACGGACTTGTTAACCGCAAAACCTCTCGTTGAAATAATAGCAAGAATTGTTAGATTTATGATAAACATAGCTATTGGTTAACTGTCCCCCCTCCCCTTCTCCGGGATGAACGAAATAATAAAAATATAATATTATATATTCAGGACGTTATGAAGTTTAGGAAGATATAAATGAATCAAATTACAAACTTTAAAGGCGATAGGCTAATTCACGATAACAATACCCTAAAACGAATTAAATAACATAAAGATACAACTTTTAACGCGGCTTAGTAATTAGCCGACCACGCCTTTTTATATCTCTTAAGCTGTCAAAACCATCACCGTCATTCTAATCATGCTCCTAATACCTTAAATACCTTTAATTTTCGCGATTGTTATATGAATCACATGTTTTCATGTTATAACCCAAGGACCAACTGCAGGTCATAGAATAGGCCAGCGGTCCGCTGCACTATCAGAAGCCTGATGTCCAACACATCAAGCCAGGGATATCTCTTATGTAAGCACCCAGGGTTAGGGTTTGGACCGACAAGACCGCTCGCGGTCTAGTCGACAACATTGGGACCGAAGGAAGCAACATCAACTTCAGCGGTCCAGTACTGAAGATGGTATGAAGGCCATAGGATATAAGGACACGGTCATCACCACAAAGATATTATTTCCTTCATAGCTCTTCAGTTGTCAATCTAAGTATTCAGTCTCAGTATATTTTGAATAGCCTCACGGCTTTTGATTATTACTTGCACGGTTGCGATATTGTTCACTCAGCACCTCTGCTACTTTCTTGATAATATATACCCTCTGACACCTTCTATATACTCACGGGTATTTAGTGGGATCATTACATTTCAGGTATTATTCTAAATACAGGAGCAATAAGGTACTTGACGGAAGGATATTCGCAATATGTCACATTATGAAGGGAAAGTATTACAGCCACTGAATCGATCGTCACGATACTAGTAAGGCTAAAGTTAGCTTCGAACTAAGTGAACAATGATCGTTACTAGGGATAACGGTAATTCAAACTATTATAAGACCAATTACCTTCCACATTTTTAAGTCTCTTATATTGTTCCACCTTTATTTGGAGAATATAAACATCCTTGATATTAATCGTATTGTCAACGCTGACGAGCTAGTTAAAAATATCCAAAAGTGTCCCCTCATCTTTAAATAGTGTTGCCTATCAATTTACCTTTAAGCCGTAAAATAAATTGTGCTAAACTAGATGAAGCCAAAAAAAGAAACACTAACTTTAATAGTATTTGAACCACCTAATTATTAACAGGTTATACAAAGTCCTAAAGTCTTTAGGGTATAAAGATGTAAAATACTCTGCTTTAAACACTATTTAAAAGCTTTATTAACACTATTAAATACATACCTTATCCTTCCGCAAATTTAAATTTACACTACAAAACGATTAAAACATTAATTACTAGGTCTCTATAAATTTTGATTTTGCTCAAATAATAAGCATATTTTTTACGTTATTAATTCCGTATTATCTTTTCACGAAGTCAAATTTCTGTAATTCCTTTCGGTAAAAGATACGTGGAAAACGCTAAGAATTCTATGTATTAACCTGTACTTATGTTTACCTAACATCCTTATTTACGATGCCGATACCAAGTTTGCGGCGACGCAGTTTTAAAAAAATACGAAGATAATGGGAATCTAGTACAAATAGATGCCTATATAGACCCACTAAAGCATTGGAAAGGTTAATAGGGTACACGTATTACTTCACCAAACATACAATATTCTTATGCTGGAGATGAAAAGGTTTACTAATATAGAAGCACGTATTTAGATAGCGGTAAAATGCCTAAACGATATCATGGGCCCTAACAGCCTAATATCAACGTTATTGTTCATTAGAGCGTACCTACGCCTGAAAAATGAATCTCCGCTATTAATAGGGACCAAGAAACGGGTTACGGTCTACGTCAAAGCACTAAAGAAATTTTACAAAGAATCAGCACGTCGTAAGGTTAATAATACCCTGAATACCAGAAAAAGATTTACAATTATCAACGTACTTAATTTATGGGCATAAAGGAAAATACTCGTATAACAGGAGCCAAGCAAATAGGAGAGCCTATACAAAACATTAAGTATCGATAAATTTAAAGTAATTATTAAAACTGTTAACGGCTTCGTAGCTTTCCGTACCACTTAGGTTAAACCTTACATTAGGGTAATTAACGATAAAAACCATTAAGCTAAACAACCGAAATTATACGAACCCCCTTTACCCGTGATCGATAAGCTGATAAAATCCCGCCGAAGCAGACGACCTCTGAGAAAAAGGAACTTTAAAGACGACGAATATATACCGGATCGCATCTACAATACTACTTAGGTAAATAGAAAAGAGAAGGATAACGAAAACTTAATACTAAAGCTTCGAGTATAAGGAATTATTAAAACCTTTAATAAAAGTTTGAAGGAAAATAACAAAGTCAAGATTAACGGCTTTTTAATCCGAGGGGTCCTATAATTCGTACCGAAGGCCGATTTTAACCTTTAAGACTCAAATATTATGATCTTCAAGTCGAGAATTATCCACGAGGTTAAAAGCAAGACCATGGGTTTATTATAAGAAAATTCACGCCTAATCGCCCAAAAACTGAGTAATAAAGATAATGACTAAATCCTTACATAATTGCCAACGATTCAGAAATTTAGCCAACGCCTGGAAATTCACTTAACAAGTTGGTTAACAAAAGCTCAAGGTAGGTTTATATTTCATGACTGAAATGAAACGCAATTATATGAACAGTAAACATCAAACTTATAGCAAATCGTTTTATTAAAATTTCCATAGGAATTACGTACTCGATACTATTCAGTGACGATTATGTGATACATTAATCTATTCTACAGATTATTTGAGGAAAGTTTTTACTGATTTCTAACATTCTAATCGCACTTTAAATCCCGGCTAAACATAAATTATTTAATATTCGACCCGTGTTTACTAATAAATTCGAAGAAAGACTTCGAACTTATCGATATATAGACCAACAATACCCCATTCTTTAAAATGGTTAGGTTAATAGCATGGAAATAGCAAGCTATTAATTAATTAAATTCTTAAAACTATAAACCGGTTACGACGTTAATGGAAAACGATGTAAATAACTTCAACGGATCGTTAATCCATAAACTTGATATTAATGCCGGTATTAGCTTTCGTTAAAAGGGTTAAGAATATAACTTAACTACAATCGACACTACTAACGTAACGAAGGTATAACGATACCTATAATAGCGAACTCATGGAAATTACATCGCTACTCTAGGTCAATTGAAGGCTTATTACGATTTATCCATTGCGATACAATTATCAAACTCAAATCATAACGACTTTAACCGGTTAAATAAAAGGGTCGAGTAGCAAATGCGAAACTTGGACCAAGGGATTAATATGGTTTCGATTTACCTATCGAGGGCTAAGTTAATAATCTTTATGAATGAGTACTTTATAAATAACACAGAATTGTTTTTATAGATCGGCTTAGTGATAATCCTCGTTAATAAAGATAGGTGGAAGGATTTGTTTGATATTATCTGTAACCTAATTTATACATCCTCTATTAAATGCAGAAGGATTGTATTAAGCTTGCTAACTTCAGAGATTTACAACATAACAAGAAGTTTTAATATAGATATAGCATTATAGAAAACCCTGAACGTTATTACCAGACAATTGAAGATTCCTTTTATCCCAGTATTGATTTGTGCCGACGCGAAACGCTTATTCGAATTCTTTTTAAAGCACGGAACCACCAGCGAAAAACGCCTGATAATCAACATAATGAAGTATATTAATATAAACGATAATTCTGTTAACGCTATAAAAAAGGCGTCGCTGATTAAGGCCCTTTAAAGGTTTATAAATAGCAATGAACTAACTATACGTATAGAGAGCTACGTTAAGAGGTCGCCCAACAACGCCAAATTATATAACGTCGGTCAAAAATATGTTTTTTAACTTAATAACTTTGAAGGGAATAACGATAGAAACCTATTTAACTAACAACGCTGAATGAATGATTTATAAAAGCTTATAAGGGAAGAACTTTTTATAGGAGTTAATGAAGTCGAACTTCAGAGCCGTAGGGGGATTAACGGTAATAAGGGGTTAATTTACGTGCAACTTGGTACAACATAGGCTGAAAGTCAACTGGAATTAACATGGGTTTGGCTAGTTAACAAGGTCATAACTCAGCGATTACTGGGGAAAGATTGGTTAACCACACCATCGTGCGCGTATAAAACTAAAAAGCTGCTAGTATTGGAATAGTAGTAATTACAATGCAATAGGTCAACTTTATTTACAATTAAAGTTAATCATATTAACTGTAAGTTAATTATATTGTTTTGTATAAGCCTACTGTATTGGCTATAAGTTAAGTACAGTATACGCCTACTTCACATTTCTGTATGGCTAAGCAATTTACTATACAAACGACTGTGCAAACCGGCTTGTGGTCTGCCAAACCTACAACAATACATTTACCACTTGAACATGCAATACTACTGTTACTTCGACTAATCGAATCGATAACGTTGCAACATCTAAAGCCCTACCAATACAAATAAACACCTTCAGCGGTGTAATATTAGCTTTGTTATCGTGTAGTGGTCGATTTATTATAGTAGTAAAGGCTATGAAGGGGTATTAGAAAGGTGTATATATTTTTGGGGAAATTTTCATGGATTATTGTCACAGTAACGTAGTTTATATCATATATAGAATTATGTTTTCGAGGTTTTATTGTTTAATGTTCCCTTTCCTTACATTCGTATTATCTTCCAGCAAAATAAATTTATACCGTTTAATAGGTTTATAAGTATATCGTATTTTGAAATTCAATTGATTTTTAAAATCCGAATTCATTTATTTTTTGTTTTAATAGTTAAGACTTTAAATGGTAATGATAATTTTAACACGTTCATTTCCTGCAGGTCATTCCTTATTATAAATGCTTTTAAATGATTATTTCTAGCCTATAGGAAACTTAAAGCAATGAAGATCTTTGTTACAATATTCTATATTTATATTATGACTTACGATGGTGCTAAATATATATAGACGTTAGGATAAACTCTAAATATGAGGAGTGTAGTAATTAGGTTACTCGTGTTAAAAATGTTATTTATGACGTTGACGTTTATTTATCAAATCGATCCCTTTATATATATACATTTTAGTTTTTTTAATAAGATCGTATACAATTTTTCTAACGGTTCGTAATAACGCTCGTATTTTTGAATACCTTAATATCACTTCACCGGTATTTACCTATATTTACTTCCGGTAATCTTAACCTTAATTCTCTATTCAATCAAATCGAGGGCTATTCCAATATTATAAGTAGTTTGGTACATAGGCCTAGGATAGACGTTCGTTTAGTAATCGACTAGGGAATTTTAACAATCCGTTTAGAAAACGTTTCGCGTAAATCCTACAACTTAAATAACATTGCAATATCGACTTCATGAAGAATAAGCGCTCAAGGAACTAATAAAATATATACCATAACCTTGTAATCGAAGTTATCATCATTTTCAAAACGGAATTTGAACCGCCTAAAAGCTTATAAATATAATTGGCATGCATAGTAAAACTTCGCTATAGCTTCTAAAACTTCATTTCCTTTATTATAATAGCCTGTTACATAAAGCAGCCGTCCAAGGCGTTTTGCAACCAGGTACTTGAACCGTTGTTTTAATATATATAATTTTTATTGTATTAAATAGGCGACCTCGATTACATTTGTTTTTCGTGAAAACCATAGGTATTGAAACTTTAAATAAAACGGTACGAATACGTTATCCGAAATATGTATGAGCTCATTCGTTGTATTTCGTACTTCAATTTCGAATTTCGTAATATTATTGATTAAAACTTGAAATAACGGTTGAAAGTTTATAATATAAATTTTAAAACGTTCAAATCGTATACCATTATTATAACAAGTAACGATGTTTTACCTGTGAAAAATAAAATTATCCAGTGTTTTTCTATTCGGTTTAGTTAGAATATAGGATACTTCGTTATAAAATCGTCGAATTAACGGTTTCAGGCGGTTATGATTGCTATTACATCGGTATTTCGTATAATACCCTAGAATCGGTTATCATACCTATTGTAAAACGTAAGTTACGACATTATTTCAGCGTTCAATACGTCATTTTCGCTATTCAGACTTACTTTATGTAAAAATAAGGTACGTTAAAACTCCACGTATATATAATGGTTCGTTTCATTATATTAAGTCTTCACGTAAATCTCATCATCCTTCAAGGTGTTTTTCTAAAGGCATATATGTACGGGTAAGTGATAAAATTCTTTTGAACATTTTTTGTAATAGACTATATACATTGCAAAATTGACTTTAACATAGTATTTGATCAAGTCATTGGTTCAAAATTATCGTTTATAACGGATCTATTTATATACTGAATATTTGGTCGATTCATAACCGATCTTATTACATATAATCTATTGTTTCTGGGGATTTGTAAAACCTAATATACTTTTCCGTAGAAACATCAATATTTATAGTAGGTTTTGTATTTATTTGTAGGGACGTCTTTATTCATACAAGTTTTAATTTCGGTTTCCAGGGCTTTTAATTTAGTTTATATTCCCTCTATAGCCGTATTTCGGGATTTTGTGGTTTTTGTAACTTATTTATACTCTAAATGATTTTTGAAGAACTTAATAAATCGTTTTGATAAGGTCCGTTCTCGTGATCTACAGGAGTTCATCCTTATATTTTCCGGTTACAAACGTTAATCCGAGGCTTACCTATCGTCGTATCGAGGTTTTCAGTAACTTTTAAAGGTTTCCAAAAAAATCAAGCAGGATTTTTTTTCGGTTTCAATAATATAAGTTTAAAATATGGATTTTTACGACATGCTTTTATAACTATTCAAATAATCAGTTCGTTTCCCTTATATTTTTGTCCTAACGTCACCCAGTATTTTTCAGACTTCGTTAAAGAGGTAATAAGTACCTCTTATGACTCTTTTTCGGCATTTTCTCGTTAATTTCCAACGGATTCTGTCGTTAGGTTCTAAAGCCTATAATATTCACGTGAACCTAAGGTCTTTGAAGAGTAATCAGAATGATTGGTATTTGTAGTATAAAAGATGAAGATGAAGATGAAGATATATCTCAAGAAGAAGCATCCCGAGGTGCACGCCACAGGTGAGGGCTTATAAGCCCTCACCTAGAACTTACCACTCTCAAATACCTGCTTCTAGACCGCTCCACGTATGAGGGTGTAATCTACAGCGTGTCACGTTATCATATACTCTGAAAAAGTACAACCTGTAACATAATACATGATTGTGTCATATTATAGGATTGTAAATTACAGCACGTATACTGTCACCTAAATATACTATATATGAAGGTATATAATTATATCTACAGATTCCCATATGGTACTTAGTTAGTTTCTGTCGTAAAGTTCGCAATTAATATCGGTATTAAAATGCATTTTTCAGCGCTTATAATATTTCGCATACGTATTTAATTACGTTGAATATTATAAATTCCATTTTTAAACTTATTTAATTGATATACCGGGTAAAGTTACATAAAGTTGTTAAACTTTCATATTTAATATTTTGTCAATATATAATATTATAAAGATTTTGTTATCGACGATAACGTAGGGTTTACTATTAGAATTTTCGGTCTTATCCTATTATAGAACAAAGTTCTTAAGCTTTATAAAATTACTTTTATTTGTGGGGATATGGTATAATGAAAATTCGTAATATGAGTTGTGGTTTGAAATATTAGGTTGTAAGACTTCTATAGTTGTTTATTACCTTTTCAATTTCCTCTAAAGCGTTATTTCACTTATTGAGAGCGTTTTTTGCTACGGCTATAAAAGTAATTAAATACATTTGGAAAGTGGTTTGGTTCAAGTCTTTTTTTTTTGAAGGTGGTTAATGAGGAGATTCCATATTTAGCTCAAGTAGCGAATGACCTTTGTGAATCTTTTTCCTTCTCTGTCAATTCCTTAAACTACGTCTGTCTTTAGTAGGAGGCGATTAGTCTTTTGGATCGTTTTAAGCTTTTCGTATATGAAGTGTTTAAGGGCTTTTTCTTTTTGATTTTTTTCAATAATTTATTTACTACCTTCCTCAAACTCATTTCCTTGTAAAATGTCCACCTATATTTACTCCTTATCTTCATAATGTGACATTCTGTCGAATGAGGTCATAGCAAATAGGGATTTTATATTGAAACCATTTCTTCAACCTGTGGTATTAATTCCTTTGCTTTGTAATCGTTCTTGAAGTACTTTGAAAATTTAATTATACATTGTATACCATATTTCCAGCGTTTTGTTAGAAATATCTTTTGGGAAATCATGAAGTATATCGATTCCTTAAGCTTTTTCAACTTGATAACAAAACTTCATATTTATATTATACGTATTTACTCCCTAAAAATCTAAATTCGTTACTGGTGCTTCAATAGAATTATATAACATATTTAAGTTAACAAGCTACAAAACTTTTCTACGAAAATTTGTATTTCGGATTGAAAAGTCTATATATTCATTAGCTTTAGCCACACTCATTATGACATGTTCTCTAAAAACGACATTATGGAGGTTGAAGAGCTACTACAAATAAAATATAACGATGTGATTTTTTATAAATTTGAGATATTATATTTGAAACGGCCTAAAATTGAATGGTAAATGGAGGTAAAAATTTGGATGTAAAATATGGATAAAATATGTTAAAACGTTATAAATTTGTCTTTCAACGCCTGTTAATTCAAATTGAATAAAAATAAAAGGTGATGAAAGACTAGTAAAACGCACCAAACTAAGTGTTTAACGCTTGCATTTGCAAATTTAAACGTCAAATATAGAAAGTTAAACAAACTGTGTATGGTAATATAAACCGGGGAAAAATTAGGTAATTGAAGTCAAAATTAAATATATAAGGAGGTTAAAATAGTTTAATAAACGTTTTGAATATTGTGTTGGGCGTTTGCGAAATGGGTCGAAACGTTTCAAAAGTTTTTTTAAGCGTTCGGTATGTATTTTATAGGCGTTTCTGAAACTGCTTTCAAGGCTTTGGATAATGTTTGTGGCTTTTCACAAGTTGTTTTAGCCGCTTTCGAAGTGTGTGTAACCTATTTAAATGTTACATTAGGCGCTTTCCAAGTTTTACTAAGCGTTACATAAGTTGGTCAAGGCGTTTTCCAAGTTTATCGAAGCGTCTCAAAAAAGTAACCGGATATATCCAAAACGTTATTGGAGTTGACAAATGGAGTAATAAGGCTTTTAGTAGTTAAAAAGCACTAACCGAATGAATGATTTCGTGTTAAAATTATTCTTCGTAAAGTTATTCCACGTTTAAAAATCATTTCTAACTCCTGTATCTTTTGTAAAATATACTATTGAAATAGGGAATAGTTGAGATCGCTATAACATCCCGTTATAAATATTCAACTAAAATTCGTTTTTATACTAGGCTATTAGTATTCGACTATGTTGGTTACTGATAAATGATGATAAGGTTCTTAATACGATAATGTAAAAGGAAAAAGATAGTATTATAAGTATTAATAATAAATTGATGGAGAAAGTGGCATCTGGAGAGTATGTACCTTAGGTAAAAGCTTATAAGATCTTACGCGGCGAGTAGCACTCGACTATGCACTCTGCCAATGACTCTCCTAGGGTGTGGCACGCTGTCATAAACTCTGCAAGAGTGTATCTTGCAGCGCGACACATTATCGTACACTCTGCAAGAGAGTATTTTGCAACGTAGCACATTATAATGCACTCTGAAAGAGTGTACCCTGCAGTATGACTGTTCTACTAACTATAGGGATATAAAATCATATTTACAGAATGTTTTATAACCAACCGACAGCTTTTCGAACGATAAATTCATTAATTATAACGCCACTCCCGATTGTATTTTTGATACATTTATAATAAAACAGTAAATTATATACGCCCCTATATGCAATATTTAGGAACTAGGATTTTCTTAATGTCTTTTTTGGCCCTGGCTTTTTAGACCTGAAACTATAATTCTAACGCCTTGAATAAATTTTTCCTAAACCGTTTTTATACGTGTACGTTTTTCAGTTAACTGTTATTAGTGAATCCATTTCGAAAGTTTACGAACTATTCACTAATACTGAAATTTAAAAGAATTAGAACGCTATTATTACTCCAAGCGTAACTTACCCCTATTTAGTTTGCACTATAAATATAAACGAACGAAGTTTTTCCGCTAATATTGATATCAAATACAACTAAATGTTCATGGTCTCTGTTTCAAAATATTTAATCAAAGATAATAGCATCTTATAGTTTCGTAACCGTATTGAGGTTCCTATTTTCGAGCCGCCTATTCTCGTGTTAATTTAAATTACATACAATTCTTTTTACTATCTACTAGAGTCGTTACGGTACTGTTATTATTTCATGCAAAAATTACTGTTAATCCGGATTATACCATGCGATTCAACATTTTTGATGGAATAGCAATATTTGAGGGCAGACAATTTATTGGTGCCATCGTTGCAAAAAAAAAAAAAAAAGTTTAAAAATCTACTCATGCTCAAACTACTATCAAACTAAATTTAACTCGAATTTATAACTGATAATCTTGGGAAATATACCATGAATCTAGGTAATCCAATACTTATTATAGATCTTATAAGTAAAACTCTGACTCTAAAGATAATATATATTATAAATATTGAAATTCATACAAAGCGGTTTTCAAACTGTTATTGGTAATTTTACGGGGTTTTCCGCTTCATTGTTTACTATCGAGGTTCGAATCAAACGGGTAGGTTTGAAAAACACCTCTACGACTTATCGGGGGTAAATAAAGTTTAAATACCGTATTCCACGCAGAGACGAATGATACTATCAAACATATTGGTTAAAAGTTTTTAATATACCTACGTTTTTTTGTTATCTATATCTAATATTATTCAAGTTATTGATTACCTAATTACCAATTAGCGATATATAAAAAAGACATTGATATTATTAATATTAACCCGCTTTTTGAAATATAATTACTACGTTAGCCACATGCAGTTCAATGTTTATCTATTTTAATCACGAAATCATACATAAAGGCTGAGCATTTAGTCCAAAGTATTTGCGACGGTACGAAATTGGTATAAACAATAATAACGGTTACGAAATGACGTTTAAAAAAGTAATTTGATCAATAACGTTTTTTTTTTTCGAAATGGTTTCTGGTTGGTAATAATGTTTCACATATTCTTTAAAAATAAAAATAAAACTAATTTTCAAAAACATCAATTGGTTTTACAATAAATATTGTTGGAACCGTAGTAGTTGGAGTGAAGTAAGTCAACTTCACTTATATTACAGTTTACCTCATTGATTGTGAATCAGTTGATTATGTAGTATCCAATTCAGACTGTTGAACGGGCCAGAAAATCAGCTATACAAATTAGTATGTAGACCAGCTAGCGGTCTGCCAAACCAAGAACAATACATTCAACACTTAACTACACAAACTACTATTACTTCGATTAATCTAATAGATAACGATGCACCTTCTAAAGTCCTACCAACAATGATTAGTGCTTATCAGGTTGAGCACAGATTTACTAAGTAGAAGAAAAATCTAGTTTCTGATTACGCTTTGTGTAACTGCAAAGGGGAGGAAAGATTCTTACGAAAAGCTTCTATTAGTAATATGTTAGCTCACAACGGCAGGAAGTAGAGAATACTTTTAGGTTTTGTTAGTCAATAACGCGAATTTGGAAGTAAAAGACAATATAGCTATCTAAAACACTAAGAAATTTTTATCAAATCTTTTTTGAAGAAACACTTTGAGATTGACCGCTAAAAGTCTTAAAGATTGTCAAGTAAGCAAATGGCCAAGTTAATAATACTATGGGTGCTACTACTGCAAAAAAACAACCAGTCGTACGCCAAATAATAACAGTAATAATATCTTCCGACCCTATTTTGTGCATCATACTTTGCTCTATATACCTACTTATCTCTTTACACCACTTTTTTCCAATGCCCTTATATCACGGAATGGTTAATCGCCAAAATTACTGTTTCAAGCAAAAACAACAATAATCGCTAAGTCGCGCTCATAAAGCAACATCGCGCGACTTTACATTAAATCACTAAGTTCTTACGTTCCCAAACCGCAAATGTTCTTGACAACTAAGTCTTATATTAACCAAAAAATTAAAATAGCACTAATTCAAAGCGAATTGAGTCAATTGAAGCCCTAAGACTTGTCTTCTCTAAACTTTATAATGAATAATTTTGAGATGTATATTAACGAAAACTTTGAAAGAAGGCATCTAGTTAACTTAGTGGGTTACTATATTTTCGACTAGAACGGGGGTAAAGAACTTAACCGTAACGTCATCTTTGCCAAATGTATCGTAATTTTTTCGACAATTGAATTAATAATACATAAAAGGTTATTCGAAAAGATTTAAAGTCCAAGTTGAAGTTAAATTGAAAACGATAAGAAGTTTATATACTAGAAAAAAACCCGAAAAAAGTTGCAACACGGTGTTTTGAACAGATGAAATTCGAAAAATACATTTAAAATTCTTAATTTTAAGATATTTAAGGTAAAGGTAAGGGTATTGAAGACCTTTAACTTCCCTATTGATACTATATTTTATACGCTGACAACAAAAAACCTATTAATTTATTTGGTAGCTTAGCACCCCTTCATAACAATGCGGTGTATTCTTTTAGCGGCTGCAAAACGTTTAACTCAACAGTAGCTAATGCGGTAATATGAATTAATATTACAGATATCTAGTTCATGAAACAAAATCATCAAATCCTTCAGAATACTCCCTATGGCCAAGTTACACTTGTCCTTTAAATTTTCCTTTAAAATCATTAAGACTTTCCCAAAATCTTGAAATTCTTCAAAGCGAAACTTCCTACAGTAGCTATGCCTACACTCGTAAACCTATTACAAGTTTTATCACAAGACTTTACCCCTCTGGTCAAGCAACTAATAGCTTCCTATATTATTGCAACTCTAAAGGCCTTAAACAAAAATTAATAGAAAACACTACTGATGGCTAAAACAACTATTACAACTCCCCCACCTAACACGTCAAAATTATTGACATTAAATACAAAGTCCATACGAATTGTATGAAAATGAAGAACAATAAATAAAGTTATGACGACAAAATTTTCAACCTTTTAAATATAAAAGTAATTATATTTTCAAAAATTAACAAATAGATAAAAGTCTATCCTTTAAATTTTTACTCGCTATTTTCCAAAATCCTTACAAGGTATAGAACAAAATGTTACTTAAAATTCACAATAGATGGAAAATCTTTTCGAAAGATTAACAAATGTATAAAAATGAATTTTAATACACCATTCACCTTATGTAATATCACAAAAATAAAGCTACAACGAGCTGGACAATGATAATAACTAAAAAAAAGGAAACTCCGATAAATATCCTCATCTAAATGCCTAATGAGTTGATATTATGCCAATGGGGAATAACGAAGGCTAATGTTAATGAAACCACGTTATGCGAGCATATGCAGGTAGTAGTTACGGGTGTTAATAAGTTCTAATACGTTGTAAAACGCCTGAATGCCACTCATAAAAGCTTCTTTGGTTGTTTACGGTCCTTTTTACGATTACAATAGCTTTTACGCCGAACTCAGCTGGTATATCCCCCTAAATTCATAAATTTCGCGATGAAGATGAAACCTACCCTATAATAGAATATTAAATAATCGTAGGTACGAGCAGCCCTAACCTTCAAAATCTGGTCTAAGGTCTTCAGATTAAGATTCACTATTATATTGACTTTAATAACGAGGATGAAACTTGAGTAGACGTATTAATCGAAAAAAGTATCGTCGTTATAGTGGCAAGACGTGTTAAATCTATAGTAAGTCCGATTGTTGGTTAACACGATACCTTCCAGCTAAACGTTATAAATGACAGGTAATAGATTACGTCTAATACCCTATTTTTTCCGGATAGCACTACATGAACCAAATTAAAGACAACAAGGGTAAAGAGGTTGTTAACGATGACTATATCTTGAAGCAAGTTACGTAGTATAAAAATATTATTCCCAGAGTAAACTAATAACTATCTATCCATTCCTTTATATACCGCTCAAATAGAGAAGACCCCTAACTTTTCTCTAATTAAGCCCTTAAACCCTTATATATCTTTAACCTTTATAATAGGTACATAAACTACATGTTGTAATGTATTATACCAAACATAAAGACGGAAAATTATCTAAAAGAAGGCTATTCGAAATATATAGCATTAAGAAGGGAAAATATTACTATGATAGAGATTAATTTTTAAAATATTAACCAAGGTAAAGTTAGTTTTGACCCCGGCGAATAATTATGGTTACTAGGGACAGCGCTTGTTTCAACTATTATTAGGCTAATTACTTTTCATATTGTTAAGTATTCTATCCTCTCTTTATTTTACTTAAAATATATAAAGATATTCTGCATTAACGTTGACGAAGATTTTAAAGATGTGATTGAAACTGTTCAAAGAGGGCTTTTCGATATAAAGTAGGAATATTTTCGGTTTTATCTTCAAAGCCCAAAGGCATTGGTATTAAACCTGACTAAGGACGAGATACATTAATTATAATATCGTTTCAATTATGCACCTATCGATAAGTTAAACAAAGTCCTTAAATTCATGAAGCATAAAAATTTGAAATAAGTTTTTCTAAAAATTATAAAAAAGTTCTATTACGATTATTAAATAGATATCTCAAGTCCGGGAAAATTTAAATATATATTCAAAATAAACAAAGATTTTCATCAGGAAATATTCGTTAATATATTAAATATAAAATGAAACGCCTATTCTTTTATTTAATTTACGACCTTCTTCAACAATTCTATGTTCCTTAAGTCCTTACCAAAAAAAGATATATGGTAACCGTTAAAATTTAATAGATTGACACGTATTTGTACCCACTTGACGTTATCATCTAAGATATCGGTACAAACTTTAGAACGGCGTAGTTTTGAGAAAATGCTAATATAATAGGGATTAAGTGCAAAAAGATGCCTGTTAAGGCACACCAACGCATTAAAAAGATCGAAAAGGTATACGAATTACTTAGTACAACATACAATATCCTTACGTTAGCGATTAGAAGTTTTACGGATTAAGATACATACGTTTAAATAGCGGTAAAGGACCTGAATAACACAGTAGGTCATGATGGTTAAATACTAAAGCTACTGGTTTTTAAATAATATCCTCGTCTAGCAAATAAATTTCCACTACTAATAGGTACCTAAAAAAGGATAATAACGTACGGTAAGGCTCCAAAGAAGTTATGGAAGAAATCGGCACAACATTAAGTTAATAAAGCCTTTAATAATGGAAACATCCCTATTACGATCGATGTACTTTATTTGCCATTAAAAAAAGAAATATTCGAATAAGAAGAGCTAAGCTAATGTAATATGCTATTTAAATCTTATATATTTCCAATTCTTAAATAATTGTTGAAACTATTAGCCGTTTTACGACGTTTCCTATATCCCAGGTTAAACTATCTCTCAAGGCAACTAATAATAACAATGAAAATCCACAAATTCAGCGAATTAATTAACATAACCCCCCTTCATCAATAATTCACAAGGCTATAAAACTCTGACGGTGCAGCTGACCACCAAAATAAAAAGAACGCTAAGGAGAAAGAATACACAACGGGTCGAATCTACAATACTGTTTAGGTAATCAGGAAATAAAAGGATGATCAGGATTTTACTGTTAAATTTAGGGTACTAAACTTTATTAAGACCTCCGGCAAACCTTTTGAAAAAAACGATAGGGTTGAGATCAATAGACTCTTGACTTGAAGAGTTAAACAATTTGTTCCTGAAACCGAATTTAACTTTTAACCCCCAAATATCACAATATTCAAGTTAAGGATTATACATGAGGTCGAAGGTAAAACTACGAGGTAGACGTACGAAAATTCACGCCTGACTGCTGAAATATATGGTTATAAAGGCAAAACCAGGATCTTTATGTAGTCTCTAACGATTTAGAAGTTATTCAACGTTTGGAAATTGTTTAACTTACAAGTTCGCTACTAAAAATTGATAGAAAAATTACCTTCAATGACCGAAATATAACGTAAACGTATACGCAATTAATACCTAATCAATGAAATATTTTCTTGTTAAAATTATTATAAAACCTTAGTTACAAATACTCACTGGGTAAAGTTATACGATATATCAAGTCACTTTACAACCTAATGAAAATAGACGTTTATTTATTCTTAACCTACAAGTCGCATTTCAAGTAAAAAATAGGCACAACATTATGAACCTACGACCCATGCTTCCTAGTAATGTAAAACGAAAGATTCGGTATGGTGGATATGCAATTTAACAATACCGTTTTAGTTAGAATTGTTAGCTTTATAACATCGGAACAACAGGCACTTACAGATTTAAAGTTCTGAATTTCAAATTGATCGCAATTTTAGAGGAAAATGATTATTTTCACTTCAACGGATCGTTGATCCATATTAATCATATTAACGGTACTTAACTTAGTTTCCTTCAAAAATTTAAAAGCGCTAAGTTAATTAGAGTTAATAAAATTTACGTAACTAATGCTTAACAGTATCTGGAACAACGTACCCGTGGCAATAAAATCGCTAGTTTTTACCAACTGAAGTCATTTTACAACCAGTCGAATGCGATAAAAAATAAATACTAACGGATAAAGACTTAAATAGACTATATAAAAGGCTGAAGTAGTAAATAAGGAACTTAGATCAAGGATTAATAGAGTTTCTCTTGATCTGTCGAAGGCCAAGTTAAAAATTTTCACCGACGGCTCTTATATAAACAACACAAACTTATCGTTACAAATTGGATTTCTTATAACTACAGTTAAGAAAAAACAAGGAAAAATTCCAATTTAATATTACCCAAAATCTGATCTATTAAAACTTATTGTTGGAATAGTACTACATGCGGTGTAGTAGATCAACTTTATTTACATTGAAGTTGACTGTACTGCAAGTTGAGTGTATTGTTTGTGGACTTACCGCATTGGATGTAAGTCGAGTGAAGTACGCAGCACTTCACACTAGGGTATGGGCCAATCAATTGGCCATACAAATTAAAGTGCAGAACGGCTAGCGGTCTACCAAACCTAAAACAATACATCCACCACTTGATCAATGCAATACTATTGTTACTTCGACCACGATTCGAATCGACAAAGTTGTAATGATCTAAAGACCTACTAATAATAATTAGTGCTTATTGGGTTAATTACAGATTAGCTAAGTAGAAGATGAAGCTACTTTTTGACTATGCTTTACGTTAATAATGGCGGCTAGGGTGGAGGAAATATTTTTGCGAAAGACCTTTATTAGTACAGCGCTTGTTCCCAACGATAAAAAAATAGAGAAGACTTTTGGGTTGCGTTAGTCCCTAACGAAAATTTGGAATTAGGAGACTTTATAGTTATTGAAAAACACGGAGAAATCTTTATTAGTTCTTTTTAAATACGTTAATATTGATTTTCAGAAGTATTAAAGTTCGGAAAGTTGGCAAGCGGCTAAGTTAGTAGTTTTTATTATATTAATAGCACCCATTAATAACACCCGTAGTAGTCCTAAGTCCCTGCGCCAAATAACTATAACCTATAACCTTCGTTCTTCACTAATAATAAACGACCTTCGTCCTTACCCTTTACATCAAATCTTTACCCCTATTTTACTCCTTTTACCCCCTCACCCGGCGTTAATTTAATCGTTAAGTTCGCTACTTTAAGCGGAAAGCACCAAGTCGCGCTAAGAACGCTACGTCGTGTAACCTCACATCAAGTCGCCAAGTTGTTAAGTTCACACGTAACTTTACGCCGAAACAACAAGTACCTACGTCCAGGATTACCAAGTCCCTCGCCTTGTACGCCTTACTAAGTCCTATAAAGGCTAAAACCTTAAGATTTTTACTATAAGCTCTTACTTTGAAACTATTACGAACCCCGATAGAAACGAAGTAATTAGGGCGTTCGGACCTGTTTTTATCAAATACTGTAACAGTAAACTTTTGGGGGAAGACGTTAACGAAGACTTAACCGAAGGGCACTTAAATAATTTCGTCGGATACTAAATTGTTGAAAAAAATGGCGGCGAAGAATTGGACCGCGGTAGCCGTGCCTTCTGTAAGTATTGGGAGATTTTCCATGACTAGATTATTGACATGTGGACGAAGATCCAGAAATCTATGAAATCTAAGGTAAAAAGAAGAACCTAAACGCCGATGGATTTACGTATCAGAGAAGAGTTTTACTAGGCTAGCAAAAACTTTGTTTAACCTAGCCCAGCTTAAAGAATACCATTAAGATATACGGCTTAAAAGAAAAGGTATTAAGGAACCTTAACGGCCCTGTACGCGATTTAGGAGACCCCTTCTTCACCCGTAGCTAAGTGAAACCTCTTTACGCGTTGGCGATAAGGAACCTATTGACTTGTTTGGCAATTTGGTACCTTTACGTGACACTGTGGAATACGCTCTCGGTGGAGGTAGAACACGTAAAGTAGAGGCCTTTAATTCTGCCAGAGGCATTGACGTCAGCGTTTTACACTAGTTAATTAAGCAAGATAGTTAAGCCTTTCAAAGTCGTCAGGTACTACCTCCTCTTTAGCATTTTATTCAAAGCCGCCAAGTCCTTTTAAAACCTTTCCCCTTTAAATTTGCCTATATATGAAAGCCTATAACGGGTTCTATTATAAGACTTTACCCCTCGAGCTAAGAAACCTGTAATTACTCTTAACACTGCGCTATCAAAGCTCTGAGGTTGAAATTACTAGGAAATACCATTTAAGGCTAGGATAACTATCGCGACCTTCTCCTAAGATATGTCTAAATAGTCAACCTCAACTAAATACTTTTCATGGACTTCTCCAAAATTTTAAACAACGTGGAAAAGTATAACGAAAAGCCTTACAATCTTTTCGACACTAAGATAATACCTTTCCTCGATATTTTTAAGTAAATGAAGGTTTCCCTTTTAAGTTTTCACTTTCTATTCCCCGGAATCCTTATGGGGTATATTAGGTACTATTACCTGCCCTTCTTTATTGAAGCTACTACTTTCCGCGAGATTTACGATAGTATAAAGGGTTATGTCTAATACGATTTTCACCTCGCCTAATATCATACAAATTGGGCTAAAATATGGTAGACTATGATAATAGCGAAGAAAAAAAAAACACTAATAAACGTTATTAATCAGATACTTGACAAGTTGATATTATGCTAAAAAGCGATAGGGAAAGCCTATGTTGGTAAAGCCACACTTTACGAGTAGGTAAGAGTAACAATTACGGGTGTTAACGAGTTCTAATACGCCTTATAACGCCTAAATATCATTTTTGAAGCCTTTTTTTTAGCTATTTTCGCTCCTCTTTTCTTATCATAATGACACGTTTACCAAAATCGCTTAGTATATACTCCTAAGATGGTAACTTCCTTAATATAGATGAAAAACCCATATGGTAGTCAATTACATCGACTGTAAGTACAAGCGCTTATAACGTCTAAGGTTTGGCCTACCGGCTATAAACTAGAGGTAATAACCATGCTAACATTAATAAGGTCAAGATTTAGGCAGATCTGTTAACCGCAAACACTATCGTATTAATAATAGCCAAAAATATTGGATCTGTGACAAGTGTTATATACTTAGGCCATTGGCCATTGAGTCTATAGGTTACGAGACTGTGTATGTAATGGGATAGGTAGTAGCCGGTTCGGGCCATAGTCTGGGAGCGGACTGGGCGCGATTCATGTATGGCACGTGTGATGGCACTTCACGGGCTAGGCACTGGCCATGCCCATAGCTTCAGCACGGTGAGCTACGGGAACCTCTTTTAGTCTTTTACCATTCCTGAATAATAAAACCCACTTAATTCCTATTTGGCTTATTATTATACGTTAGATTATAATATACTATTATGTTTTTTTTTGTTTTTTTCGAAATAATAATACTTATCATAAAAAAATCGATAATAAGCGTTTGTAATAATCACACTAAATACTCGTGAGTAAATAGAAGGTGTCAAGGGGTTTATGTTAACAGTAAGGTAGCAGAGGTAACAAAGGTGTAATATCAGAAGATGTTTTTCCGTGCTGTAGGATGATCATTAGCTGTTAGGTTATTCAGATATATAGACTAAATACTTAGATTCACAACTGAAGAGCTATGAAGGAAATACTATCTATGTGGTGCTAACCGTATCCTTATATCCTATGGCTTTTATACCATCTTTAATATCGAAGCTTACCGGTGCTCACTGAGGCTCAGTGAGCACTTGTGATCGAGATAACCCTAACCCTGGAGGGTTGCCTAGTCTGGTGCTGACAAAGAGATGTTCCTCGCCTAATGTGTTGGACTTCAGGCTCTCGGTAGCTCAGCAGTATGCTGGCTTGTTTCCTGATCCACCAACGTGCTTGGGTCATAATAGCGTTAATAAATTTTCTTTATACTTTCACTCAATCGGAAAGGTTAGGCCTTTAGCAAATACCTAGTCTTCCACATTTGTAAATAGTCCTTCAACCATTTTAAATCTAATCCAAACCGATATTTGTCGTTTATAAGATACTATAATTAATATTGCGTCAGCTATAAAATAATTATATTAATCGGGTTAATCGACTTTAACTATCGACCTTGCGTCCGACTTCGTTTAGGTTATAATGAAAATTTAATAATTCGAAGCCGAATTAATCGCGACTCGTATTAGTTTTTTACCCGCTTAGGGAAGGCCAAAACGACGTAATGAACCGTAATATAATGGATCTACTTTTACGTTAACGGCGACGTTCCAAACGATCAAATTCATACTAAAATCCAATGAAATATATATTAAGAAAGATCGATATACTTTTCTTCACATATAGGGTCATTTTACAGCAGCGATAAAATAGATATTGATAAAAAAATTACGAAGTCGGCGAATACGAAGGTATATATAATATAAGAAAGTTTCTTAATTATATCGAAGTTGTTTTTAGCGACGCTTATCGTGCGGATAAAGTATTAGTCAAATTAAGAGGATTGGTTATAAACAATAAAGACCAGTAGGTAAAATTTGATATCAGGTTCGAAATAGTTTTGGTTTAAGTAGGCTGCCTGAATTGGCCTTCGGTCGTAAATTGTAACTTCTTACGCTTTCGCGTATCGCCAGATATCTGTGACAAATTTATTACGATAGGTATCAGTCGTATAGACTATGTCGTATCGCTAAAAAAGTACCGCGAATTCGCTGAAGAGTCAAAGTCCTTAGATTTAAAGCGACGTTTTAGTAGTTAATTAACGGGACTTGTATAAGTTTAACATCCAAATATTAATATAGTTTTATCGGGGGTTTACACTTTTTAAGTATCTTCGTTAAAGGGTCTTAATGATCGCAGCTAATTATCTCGATACAACGGCCAATTATTTTAGTAAACCCGTCCGATACGCGTTTAGAACTAGAGAAGTAGGGCGACGTGGACGAAAGAAAAGGAACCTTAGGCCCAATTCGTTACGAGGCGTTACGTACGTTATGATTCATCGGATTACTATTAACGTGACTACCAAATCCTCCCGGCACTGCATTTTACGCAAGTGAATACGATCCAAGTCGAAAAGTAAAATAAAAGTTCCCTATTAACGGCGATAAAGAAAGTTTAACTCTTAGATATAGTTTCGTTCAAGGGTTATATAACTTCTACGGTGTAATTGAAAAGTTAATTTAAAAGGAATTTAATTGAATTAAAATACGTTTAAACGAACATTTATTTATTATACCTATGTTAATAACATCTGCTCTTTAAATACTTGAGTCGATTCTATCTATAATTACTATCATGTTAAAAACAAGGCTTGAATATAACGGTCAAAGATAAAGTAAATCCAGTTTTTATATGTTTAAAATTTCGGTACTATAGTAAAGTTTCGATAGGAAACGCCTATCATCCAAATAGCCGAGTTTCGTATAAGTATTGATAGATCGTCGAACCCGGTATTAATATATGATATTCTTGAAATAACGTGGGAAATGAATTTTTGAATACCTTAAATACAATATTAACAGGTACGCCTAAACGGTCACGGTAGTTGTTTAATAATATATAATTAAAAATGCTTAATTATCGACGCGGTAATAGTACTCTTTAGGTCGGGGGATATATGAAACGTGGTAAAATCGGGTTTTATCGGTTTAACGAAACTTTTGTGCCGGGAAGCATAACGTACGGAGGATTAATTTCGGTTAGCTTTTATTACAAGTTTTTACGAAATAACGCGGATTTTACAAGTGACGGCGATAACTAAGGATAAAGAAAAAGAGGATCAATTACTTATTTTACCAAAATTAACGAAATTCTACGGCCTATTCGATAAGGCTAAATATATAAATTTACCCTTATATAAGGGTAAACTTCATTACCATATTGATATTAAACACAACGACAATAAGTCTTTACTAAAACGACTTTAAAGATCGTAATACTTTATATTATATTATTAACGTTTTAGGTTTCAATGACGGATTACAAAAGTAATAAAAAAAGTTTAATTCGGCTAAATTCTTCATTGGTTATAACACTGTTATTTAATTGTTTTTAAACTGAGGCGGAAATAAGGGTTTTATATCTATTACCGAATATTAAATGAGATTATCGAGTCAAATCGTTTTTTCCTTACCTTTAATTAAGGAAACCTTGCGTATATTATTAAAGTCGATATAACTTACGAAATTGAATTTTCGAAAGACCTTTTACCATATCCGGATTACATCCGGATAAATGGAATTGATGTCATTGCGTACGCGATTAGGTTTATTTAAATAGTTGGTTATCCCCTTTAAGTTAACGGGAATGCCGGCGACGTTTTAACGATATATTAATTATATAATAGCAGATATTTCAAGTAATTTCGTTATAACGTACCTAAACGTCCTTTTCAGCTTTCTTTTTGGTATTGAATAGGTTTATATAGCTAAAGTTCGTGCAGTTTTGGGACGTCTTCATAATACGAAGCTAAATATAAATTTGAAAAAGTGTGATTTCGTAGTTAAGGAGGTAAAATACCTAGGTTTTATTTTCACGGTTAGGGTAGTGTTTGGGCCAACCCCGAGAAAATCCGGGTAATACACGAGTAGGAGTTACCACATATTATCCGGAAGTTTCGAAGTTTTATATGTTTTTCCAACGTTTATTGTGATTCAATTATTAATTTCTCTGAGTTGGCAGATTGTTTCATCCTACTAACGAAATAAGGATTTTTTTAAACTTAAACGAAACCTGAGGAACATATATTCCAAACCTTAAAAAATGCCTGTTTTATAGCCCCTACTTAAGAATATCAGGATTTAAATCGGCTAACGGTAGAGGAAACTGATTATTCGGCAACGGAGTTCAAATGGCATTTGTCGTAACGAAATAAGGATAGCATTCTAAAGCCAGTAGCTTATCATTCCGTACGATTAACCGATACGAAACGTAACTATATTATTTACTATAAGGAGCCTTTTACGGTAATATTCTGTTAAAAAACGTGATTTTTCGAATTACGTAATATCTGTACTTCATTTACGATTTTAATGGGTTATAAAGGATTGGAATATTTTTTTTACCACGTTTAATTTCAAAAATTAGGTTAAATAAGCCGAAGTTATTTCGTTTTTTTAATACTATTTATGATATAAGCCCGTAAATCAAGGCGTCCGTCCGGATACGTTAAACCGTAATGTATAAGATAAACCCGATGTTGAAAAACATCGCAAGCGTGTTTTTTAGCCTATTTCTATTACTATATTAAATGAGATCATAATAGATTTATATATTAAGAAAGTGTAAATTACGGCGGATTATGTGAATAAATTTGTTAAAGCCAAGGTTTTGTTATTAAACTGCGACTTTATGTATTTCAAGGGTAGGCTAAAGGTTTTCGAAAGGTTGTCGAAGGCGGAATCGCCTCGAGCCCAGCTCGCGCCCGGATCGTTATCGGTGATAACGCTGGAGGATTCCAATACGTCGAAACCGGTGATATCGTTACGGGCTCAGACCTTATTAAGCCGCTAATATCGTGAATGCCAAATAATCTCTTTATTTTCGGCTTGTGTACTTTAGTGAAATTAGAAGATTAAAAGGTGACGAACGATATATTATATCAAGTTCGTCAATTACTGGTTGTTGAAGGCGTTAGCCGATTTTTAATCAAAAGTGAATGATCGGTGTAAATTACGGATTATAAAATTAATATACGGTGTATATCACGTTACTGTAACCGCTTATAACTATAAAATTAAAAACTATTAACGATTAAAATCTTATAATAAACTTACGATTCGTTTATTATATGTTATTTCAATAAAAACATTTTATTCCGCGTTTCCAACGGAATCAATATTGAAAGGAGATAGTTGTATATATTATAAGTTTATGTTAAATACATACGTAATATAACGTGACGAAACCTCGTTATACCTTATGATAAAGCCTTTTTTGACCCCTCCCCATTTTCAATCGGTATTAGATATATATTTTTATAGACTTTATGATCGACTTACTAGTTACTAGGGGCGGATTTAGATATTTATAGGTTATTACAGATTGTCTTTCTAAGTTTTTCCAACTTAACGCTATATTATTTACGACTAACGATACGTATACGAAGCGCTTCCGGGATATATAATGTGAATTGTATAATTTTTTAGCTTTTATGATTCATAATCGCGGTTCGAGCTACGTAGGCGTATTCTCAAAGACTTTATATTTTTTAATAAAAGTCGAATGTCTTTTATTTGCGACGTACTACCTTTAGATACCTATATATACTAAACATATAAATTAAAAAGCTTCAAAGTATCTACGTATTGTCGTCAATTTTTCGTAGCATAATGAGGCTTTATATTTACCCATTTTTTTATTTACGTTGAATAACCGGAAGCTAACATTTATTGGATCTAAAGCAATTTTTTTCGTAAATAAGAATAAAATATTACGTATTTCCAAGGTAAACGGGGATACGAAATCTTTAATTAGTCCGGCGGGGAGAATCATTATATTTTTGATATACTTACATAAAAGGGCGAAGTAAGCTCATGCGACGATAAATTATATTTAATAGTAAATGAAAACGATGAAGAATCGTTGGCAGCGTTTAGTAAAGCGATATAAGATGGGGGATCAAATTTAGCTCAGCCTTTAAAATATTAAAACCAATCGCCCAAGTAAGAAGCTTAACTAGTTTTATAATTAATACCGGGTCATCGATATTTTAAACCCATTCAATATCTTTTTAAATATTTTTGGTAAATTCTTTGTATTTTTCGTTAACTTGGTTCAACGAGTGGTGTCGGACCTCCTTGTTTCGTAAGTTTTATTTTATATTCGCCCGAAATCAATTTTAATTGTTGACGATATAAAAGAAGATATATACGAGAAATTCAAAGTTTAAGAAATTTTTGCGACGAAAACGGAGCAGGACGGGGTTCGTTTTATATACGTTAAGTAAAAGGGTTATTACAAATTCAAGTGGGAGTTATGAAAGAATTGCGAGTATATTATAACGTTAAACAAATTTAAAACCAAATAAAAGAATACTCGGATTTATAATAACCCGGTACTTAGATGTCAACGTCGAGCTTATGCTAAATAACCTATGTGTGGCAAATGATTTAGACTTTCCAAATAGCATATGACTTGTAAAAATAACGAAAAGATCTATTATGAAATTATAATATAATATAATAAGTAGGGCCGAGTAAGTATTACCCAATTTCCTCGAATACGTATCCGACCGTAATACGACTTTTATTACGACTTAATAAAGATTTACTTACTCGTTATTTTTATTTTTATTAGGGTTTAATGAATATAGGCGTTATTAACGTTAAGGGTCCTATTATATTTAGCTTTAGATACTGGAAGATACCGGTAAGGGAGGATGATAAGGGGCGTAACGCGTGTTAGTAGACGCTGACAAAGGGGGCTGGTATAATGCGAGACGGGTGCAGGGTAACGATAAAAATAACGGATAACATTAAAAGGGACAGGCGGTAGGGAAAGCCGACGATAACGATTAATAAGGAATAAGGCGAAGGGTGGGGCAGGGAAATCGACTCTTTAGGCGGGTTATCAAAAATTGAAATACATAAATTTAGGCTCTGGTGATGCGGTTAACTCGGGTACGTTCCCAAATAAAATACGGGTAAAATCGGGGCTTATATAATTAGGCCTTGGATATTACTCGTTATATTTTATAAGCCGTAGCCTATATTTACTATGAGATATATAGTTTACGTAATTATAATATTTGAGCTATTTAGGCTAAAATTACGGAAGGGTATATAACGGGAATTGAAAGGGGTTAGAGCGAAGAAGTTACGTATTAACACGCGTTTAACTAAGGTAGTTTGACCTTTATAAATAAACGATACCATAAAAAGTAACGGTGGAGTTTTAAATGAGGACGGACTCGGGAAAAGGGGGCAACGGGAACGTATAGTTAAAGGAGTGACGGCCTATACGGCCGGCACGGTAAAAACTTTTTATACCCGAATAATATCACGAAGCCGGGTAAACTAATTAATTACCTTATAAAAGGTAAAAGTAAAGACGAGCCGATAACCCGGGATATATTTTTGCTGTTTACGCGTAAGGCATAGAATATAACCTCTATTCTTAATCGTAACGACGAATTAGAGAAAAAAAGCTCGTGAACTGGATAAAACCATAAATAAACTTGTCTTTTAGATATACTACGGACAGGGGTTAAATTACGATCAGGTTTTTCGTAAAGTCAATTTGTAAGCTTACTTTAACATGAAACTTTCGATATGTAAGATTGTCTTAAACCCGATTAACTCGGATATAATTTGAAAAAATACCGAACTTAAAAAAACGTTTAATATACGATACATACGCGTTTTTAATTTATAAAAGGAGGAACTCTTTTTTCATTCGTTATTACTAAAAACGAAAAGGTTTTTTATAATGCGAAGAGACTATGAAAGGCAATTAACGGTAAGGTATTCGCATGTAATAGGGTAACCTACTTTACGGGGCAGCTTATTATTTCCTTTAAAGGTACCGGCAACGGCGTAGCCTATTTTAGGTTTACTATATATATCCGCTATAAGGATAAGGTAAAGGAAATAACTAAGTGATATTAGCGGGAATTAGTAATTAGAAGGTTAAAGAGAATAATGTAAAAGTTACGAAAAAGGGTGGATAACGAAGTAAAGATAACGTTATAAAAGGGAAAAGAAGGAAGTTTTAAGGGTTATGGGGGCGTTTATATTTATAAATACTAGCGAACCGGATTCGACGGGGGTTACGTGTTATACGGGGCGAGTTATACAGCACTAAAAGTAAAAGTGAGGCATTACAACACGCGTTAAAAAATGTGTTATATAACGCCGACGTCAAAAAGGATACATTATACGATAAGCCAAAGAACGAATTATACGACGCCTACAACCTGGAGTTAAACTAGCCGATACGTTATACGGTACGTCAAAGGCGAGTTATATATCGTCAGCAGCCTAAGGTCGGATCAGTCGATACGTTATACGGCGCATTAAACGCCGCGTCACCAGTCCGCTCCCGGCCCGCGCACTAGTCGGGTAAGGCCCACACTCCACGTTTACCAACGGGACGCCGCAACCGTTACAATATCCGGGGAAAAGAGGGGTATATTATAAACTTAGGCTATTGGCTATTAAGTCTACAAGTTACGTAACTGTACACTTAACGGGATAAGTAGTACCTGGTCCGGGTACGGTCCGAACTCGGATCGGGCGCGGTACGTGCACGGCACGTAAAAGGGCACGTGATGGGCGAGGAACTGGCGATATCCATAGGTCCTGCACAGTGGGTCACGGTAGCCTATTCTAGTCTTCTACCGTATCTCAATAGTAAACCCCATTTGGCATCTACTTGGATTACCATTGTTGGTCAGACTATAACAGCAAGTCTAATTTCTGGTTAACTCGGCACCCCCTTTCCGAGCGTAACAACAGAAAGGCAGTATATTACGCCTTATACTCTATTGTTTTTAAATAGGAATACTTAGATTGAATCGCAAACTTCGAAGGCGCCGAGCCAATTAAGAACGCTAATACCCCTAAGCTAATTAAATGATATGAAAATACTGTTCACAAAGCGGCTAAATAACTAACCAACCACGCCTTCCTATACAGCTTGAATGATAAAGACCCCCACCTTTACCTTAACTAATCTCATAACCCCTTATATATCTTTAACCTTCGCGATCGTTACGCTAACTATACATTTTAAGGTATTATGTAAGATATAGGGATAACAAGCTGATTAAGAGAAAGCTATTCGCAATATGTGGCGCTGTGGAGGAAAAATACTACAGCTATTGAGATCGATCGTTACGATGTTATTAAGGCCAAAGTGGACATTAATCCATGCGAACAACAATTGTTAATTGGGACAAAAGGAATTTAAACTATTGTCAAAGAAATTACATTTCATATCCTTCAGTGCACTACCTCTTTCCTGTTTTATTTGAAGGACATGAATATCCTCGGCGTTAACGTCAATATTAACGTAGACTAATTAGTTAAAAATGGCTGAAGGTTTTCACTCGCCTTTAAGTAAAGGCACCTATAATTTTTTTTTCAAGGCTCGGAGGAAGTTTTGTTAAGCCTGACGGAGCCGGAGATACGTTAACTACACCGGAGCTTAAACCATTCAGGCGTTAACAGGCTATATGAAGTCCTAAAGTCTACAGGGAATCAATATATGAAATACTTTGCCCTCAAAGCTATTAAATGGCTTTATTACCACTATTAAACGTATATCTAAGCCCTCCAAAGATTAAAGTTTATATTAAAAGACGATAAAGACTTTAACTACAATATTTTTGTTAATATATTTTACTTAAATAATAAGCTTACTTTTTACGTTATTGACTTTATGACCTTTTTTTACAGGGTTATGTTTTTAATGTTCCTTTTAACAAAGGATACGTGGTAAACTCAATGGATGTTATGAATTTACATATACCTAGGCCTACCTAACATCATTTTCTACAATATCAATACAAACTTTGTAGCGACAGAGTTTTAAAAAGATATTAAGATAATAGGTATTTAGTGTAAATAGGTACCTATAAAAGCCTACTAGAGCATTGGAAAGGGTACACACCCTATTTCTCCGAACGTGTAATATCCTTACGCTAGAGATTAGTAGCTTTACAGATCTGGAGGTACGCCTACATATAGCAGTAAAAAGCTTGAACGACACTGTAGGTCCTAAAGGCTTGGTACCAATACTATTGGTCTTTAAAGCGTACCCACGCCTGAAGAGTGAATATCTACCATTAATAAGTACCCAAAATCATGCCATAAACTAAGGCAAGTCCTTAAGAAAACTAAAAAAAAAACAGTATGCTGTTAGTTTAATAATGCTTTTAACACTAGAAACGGCCCTATAATAATCGACGTATTTACTTTGCAGTTTCAAAGTGAAGTCCTCGTGTAACGAAAGCCGGGAAAATAGAAGGTCCTGTACAAAATATTAATTATCGCGAACTCCAAAGTAGTAATTAAAACTATTAACAGCTTTATATCCTTTCAAATTGCCTAGATTAAACCCTACATTACGGCTACTAATAATAAAGACCTTTAAGCTAAGCGACTGAGCTAATGAACCTCTTCTACCCATTATCGATAAGCTGATAAAACACCGCTGGCACGTACGACCTCCAAAAAAAAAATTTAAAGAAGAGGCATATACACCGGGCCGTATTTACAATATTTTATAGGTAAAGAAAAAAGCAAATGATAACGAAAACTTAATACTAAAACTCCGAATGTAAAGGATTATCAAGACTTTCAGCAAACCTTTTAAGGAAAACGACGAAATTAACGGCTTATTAACGCGAGGAGTTATATAATTCGTGCCGAAAACCGGTTTTAACCTTTAAAACATAAACGTTAGGATCTTTAAGTCGAGGATTATCCACGAGGTTAAAGGTAAAACCACGGGGCGTCCGTACGAAAAATTACGTTTAATAGTTTATGGATACGGTAATAAAAACAAAAACTGGATCCTTATACAGTCGTTAACAGTTGAAAAGATTAACTAACACTTAATAGTTACTTTAACAACAAATTTACTAGCTAAAGCTAAAGGTAAATTTATGTTTAACAGCCGTAATATATCATAAGCCTATACGCAATTGATAACGAATCTTTAAAGGATCGTATTATTAAAACTGCTATAAAAACTCCGTATCATCTATTTTCCAGGCATGGTAATACGATGTATTGAACCACTATACGAATTAGCTTAATCAAACGTCTATTGGTTCCTAACCTATTAATCTCACTTCAAATTTTGGTTAGAGATAAAGTTTTTAACGTACGACCTGTACTTGTTAGTAGCGTAAAAGAAAGACTTCAGAGTGATAGGTATAAAAACTAATGATACCCTTTTCGTCAGAATGACTAGCTCTGTAGTACTGAAATAGCAAGCATTTAAGGACTTTAAGTTTTGAATTTGTAAGCCGATAATAACGTTAATGTAAAAAAGCTAACTTAACGTTAATAGATCTTTAATCCCTATACTTGGTGTTAACGCCGGCTTAAGCTTTTGCCAAAGGGGAAAAGGCACTGTTTTAGCTACAATTGACAAGACTAACACGGCTAATTCCTAATGGTACCTTAAATAACATGCTCGTAACAGGTATATCGCCACCTTATATCAACTGGAGGCATTATACGACTTATCCATCGCAACATAAGCATAAGAACTAACGGATAAGAACTTTGACCGGCTAAATAAAAGACTCGATTGGAAAATACGAAACCTGGACCACGGGATTAATAAAATTTTAATCTACTTGTTGAAGGCTAAGCTGATAATTTTTACGGACGGATACTTTATAAATAATACCGACTTGTGTTTCTATATCGGATTCTTAATGACCCTCGTGACAGAATACAGACGGAAAGACTAATTTAGTATTATCAATAGACTAATCCACTAAACCTCCATAAAGTATAAAAGGATTATACAAAACGTGTTGGTATTGGAGATATATAATATAATGACGGGTTTTAATGTAGGCATGTCTTTATGAGAAACCTTTAACATTATTACTAGGAAGCTAAAGATTCCTTTTATCCTGGTATATATATATATAGAGACTTAAGAAGCCTCTTCGAATGCCTCTCAAAGCTCGGAACCACCAGCGAAAAACGCCAAATAATCGATTTGATGGCACTCCGTAAAGCTTACGAAAGGATGGAGATTGAGGAATTTCGATGAATCGATGGCAAAAGCAATCTCGTCGATGCTATAATGAAGGCAGTGTTAAAAAAGGCCTTGAAAAGCTTTGTAGATAACAACATACTAACCATACGCATCGAAGGTTACGTTAATAGGTCAACCAGAAAGCCTAAATCAATTAACGGCGGATAGGAATGTGCTAGCAAACAAAAAGACTGCTAGGGGATTAATAATAGAAATATGTTTGAGTGACATAGTTAAAGTGGAGGCTTGTAAAAGCTTGTGGCGGAAGATCTTTTTGTGGGAGTTGATAAACTCGGACCTCGGAGCGACAAAACAATTGAGGTTTAATGGGCTTAATTTGTATACAATTAAGTGCAATTCATTATGGAAGTCAACTGGAATTAACAGAGGTTTTCCCAGTTGATGGGGAGGTAATTTAGTGATAATCGGAAAAGATTAGTTAGCCATACTAACGTGCGCGCACAAATTAAAAAGCCGCCAGTGTTAGGATAATACTATATATAATGTAGCAGGACAACTTTACTTACAGTAAATTTGACTATACCACAAGTTAAGTGTATTATTTGTGGACTTACCGCATTAGGTGTCAGTTGAGTGCAGTACGCTACACTTTACACTAGGGTACGGGCTAAGCAATTGGCCATACAAATTACAATGCAGATCGGCTAGCGGTCTGTCAAACCTGGAACAATAAATCCACCACTTGACCAATAAAATACTACTGTTACTTCGACCACGATTCGAATCAACAACGATGCAACGATGCAAAAATCTGCTAATACTTATTATATTATGAAATAATTATACGAAATTTATTAACTTTTCAAATCTTCGATATAATGGGCTATATTGAAGTAAGAAAGCGATATGAGAAACTTTTAATATCATTACGATATAGTTTGAAACTCTTTGTATCCTAATAATGATTTATATTCATTTGAGAAACGTATTTAAACATTTTGAAATTCGGGACTACTCACAAAAACCGCCTGATACTCAATATAATAGCACTTCGTATAACCTAAGAAGGCAGGGAGTTCAAGGAATTCGGATATATTGATAGTCAAAACAACTTTACCAATATCAAAACGAGATTGTTTCTAAACAAAGCCCAAGGCCCTTAAAATGTTTATGGATGATAATAAGCTTTCTATAAGTATTAAAAGCTATATTAACAGGATATCTGGTAAGGTTAAGTTATATACCAGCGAATATGTGTATATTGGAAAACTGGAACACTTCTAGGGAATTCAAGTCGGCGACTTGTTTAATTGATACGGTTGAGTTGGAGGTTTATATGAATTTATAGCGAAGAATTTGTTTGTGAAAATTAAGAAAATCAGAGTTTAGAACTATGTAGAAATTAAGGTTAATTCACCCAAGGGGTTGGTAGGGATTTTGCTGTTAGATTGGGACGTGATTTATTGGTAACCGGAAACGATTAGTTATCAACACTAACGTACGCATATAAAACAAGACTTTACCACTGTTGAAATAATGGTAGTTGTAGTGTAGTAAGTTAACATCACTTACAGTAAAGTTGATTATACTGACTGTAACTCAGTTGATTATCGAGTTCCCAATTTTGACAAGTACACAGATGAAACCATTTGCTATAAAAATGAGTATGTAAAATAGATAGCTGTTTGCTAAACATAGAACAATACATCTACCGCTTGACCATGTAATATTACCGTTACTTCGACTAATCAAGTTGACAACATTGTAACGTTTAAAGTTCGACCAGAAAACATTGTATTATACGTATAGTTTATTATTAAGTTGTCGAATTTAATATTCCAGGTAAAAAACACCTTAGATTTAAGGTAAATCAATTTATTCAATCCATTTTCAACTCGTTTTCAAAATTAAAACCCGATATTATAAAATACCAATTATCGATTTTCTTTAATAATAACGAAATGAATCCCAAATACCTCATTGAAAACATATTATAAACCCGTAATGAACCTTAAATAAACCTCTCACATATTAGGTATTCCCTAAAATAATGAGTTTTAATTAAATGTATGAGTTATATATACGTAATTGAAAAGTAGATTTTACGCTTTTCGATTATCGTAACCGTCAATGCTTTCGAATTATGTTATAATACGGCTGAAAACAACGAAAAAAAACTTCCCGTACCGTCCAGTGATAAGTTTAATTTAGTTTTATTTTTTCTTAGTTTCCAAATTATTTCAACATCTCGATTTCACAGATATTACATATAACGTATAAACTTACATTACCACTACGACTACGATTACTATTACTAAACCGTATCTTTATAATCGCTACTACCATTATCTAAATTCACGTCTAAACCTCATTCGGTAAGAAATTTCTCGACTATATTGATAAATTTACCTAACTTGTTATCAGTACTTTTAACGAATTTGACAAAATTTGTAATAACCTCTAACTAAGATATCTACTCATTTATTCACCGCCACATCTACATTTATTACCAGAATACATAATTTTACACTCAAGTAACACGTTTTTCATTACAAATCTATATGATGTGTAAACCGCCCTAACGAATTGGTATAAATAATACAAAACCACCATAATACCGCGCGTCGATCATACGTTAAGTGGTTTAATATACTTTTTCTAACCATTTATTAATATGAAGAAAAACGGATTGAAAGCCGGACTACTATTTAAAAACTAAGCCAAAGCTATCGCTTAAAGCGGTTAAATACTTTACACTATCCCCAATGAAAAAGTAAAGGAGAAACCCCGGTTAATGAGCTGTTACAAGATACAAGGAATGGTGTCCCGGTCACTTAATAGGTGTAAAGGCATGCTCTTAAGAGGCTATAAAGCATCGTAAAAAGCATAGAAACCGCTAGGGCTCGATCCCTAGTTACCAATAGCTTAAATACCTACTTGTGGCAACTTTTTAGTTCGAGCTTAAGCGTTAAACATAAAACCAGCGATTGAAAATTATTTCACCGTTTTCTTTATATGAAGATTAAAATAAAAAACAGAATATGTATAACCGGATTTACAATATATAACGCTGAATATATAGAGACGGCACCTAATATTAATATTGAGATATTTACTAACGTATTAAAACTGTTGCCGTAGTTCAAATTAATTTTCGACCTTTCAACAAAAATTACTTAAATTATAGACCATTTTTATACATTTTCGAAACAAGTTTACTCTTTAATATCATTAGGGTATATATGAATATGGACTATATAAAGAAATTTCGAGTTTGGGAACAAAAAACGAATAACTTTAACATAGTTTTACTTTCGTCGCGACTAACTTTGTAAATTTTGGACTTTATATCAAAGTTTCTTTTTGATAGGATAATTGGGCTAATGTTTATAACAATGATTTTAAAAAAGTTTCGAAGTAAAAGTGCTTTAAATTAGGAGTTATAATATATATATAGCAAGCTGATATAATATTACCACGTGTAAGCGAAATTATTATTGGGAATAAAGTATAAATATTTAAGGGCTTACAAAAACTATTTATAAAAGGGTGGAAAAAATTGGCTCCAGATCTTTCCATAATATACTAAAACGTTCGGCTATAAAAACCTTCCATATATCGATATAATGTTGTACGCCGCTTCTAAACAGCTATTGTACATCTTTCTAAATGATTTGTAGTAAAAAAGTTCCTTTTATTACCTTTTACATATCGTCAATACATTTTACCGTCTTTTACAAAACGACAAATTTTTTTTAAAGGGGTAAACCAGGGGCAATATTATAGGCTAGTACTTATGCTACTAATTACTAGGAATTAAGCTCTAATGGTTGCTATACTTCTACGATTCTTTGAAGCCACTCCCGAGCATGCCCTTACATCCATCAAGTAACCAAGCTACTTCTTTTATCTACTTTATTACAACTTCTTGGTAGGGGCTGTTACTTTTTTCCTTATCAAGGATTATAGACAGTATTCTACCACCTTAAACGAGAGATTCAGCTTAGTTTCTTTATAATTTATATGTATAATACCTAGCACAAATAACTTGAACTACTGGAATAATAGTTAATTACAATATAGCTGTGTTACTATAGCAATTACAAGTAAATTATATTAACTATAAGTCAAGTATATTGAAATACATAATTTAATATGGGGCACGAGTTAAGTAATTGCCTATATAGACCAGTATAAAAACAAGTCAATAATTTGCTCAACTGAAAAGTTTACATAAATACTTTGAATATGGGAAACCAGTTATATCGACCATAATTCAAATAGACTACATTGTAATGATAATAATTTAATAATACAAGCCTTATTAATTTACATATCTTGTTTTAAATAATTCATCAAATATTATTAAGTATTAATTATCTATTATAATTTTTTGATAATATCATGATTAGCGTCATCGCAATGTTTAAAAGGTTTCACAAATCTTATTTTGTAAATGGATAAAAAATATTTTGGGGTGTAAAGGGATTAACCCGAAGTTTTCGCTTAAATCGGTTGGATATTATTTATAATTTTCGATTAAAAGATAAAGAGAAAAACATCTATCAAGGTGCTGTTATTGGTTACAGAAAAGAAGGTGGCCCGGTTATGTGATAAGTGTAAGAGAATACCCCCAAATAGCTTTACAGCATCGTAAAAGCATATTCATTTCCAAATCTTAATCCTTGATGACTATTAGCTTAGATACTAGCCTATAATATTACCTCCAATATACTCCTTTCTCTATTGCCCCTTGCTTTTTTTTTCTCTACCCTTTTATAAATATATATATATGTGTTGGTAGGCCTTAGATGTTGCAAAGTTTTCGATTCGAATCGTGGTCGAAGTAACAGTAGTATTGCAGTAGTCAGATGGTGGATGTATTGTTTTAGGTTTGGCAGACCGCTAACCGGTCTGTACTGAAATTTGTATGAACAACTGCTTGGTCTGTGCCCTAGAGTGAAGTGTAGCGTACTGTACTCGACTTACTCCTAATGCGGTAAGTCTTTACAAGGAAATACACTTAACTTGCTGTTTATTATAGTTAACTTTACTGAGAATAAAGTTGACCTACTACACAACATATAATACTTTTCCAATACTGGCGGCTCTTTAGTTTGTACGCGCACGCTAGTGTAGTTGACCAATCTTTCTCCGGTTACTACTGAATTACGCCCTCGTCGACTAGCCAGACCCATGTCAATTCCAGTTAACTCCCAAACTAAATTGCACCCAATTGCATACAAATTTACCACATTTAACCTCAATTGCTCCATTGCCCCGAGGTCCGAGTTTATCAATTTCCACAAAAGATTTCTTCGCCATAGATCTTTTTAGGCCTTTACTTTAGCCGTACCAATCAAACAAATCGCCATTATTAATCCCTTGGCAGTCTTTTTGTTTGCCAGCACACCTCTATCCACTGTTACGTGATTCGAGCCTTTCGGGCAGTCTATTAACGTAAATCTCGGTTCGTATAGTTAGATTGTTGCTATTTACAAACCTTTCTAAGGCTTTGTTTGAAGATACCTTCTTTATAAAGTTAGTGGGGTTATCTTTGTCATCGATCCATCGGAATACCTTAATTTCTCTCCCCTCGTAAGTTTCACAAAGTGCTATTACGTTGATTATTAGGCGTTTTGGACTAGTGGTCTCAAGTTTCGAAAGGCATTCGAAAAGACTTTTTAAGTCGGTATAAATGACTACCGGAATAAAAAAACTCTTTAGTTACCTGGTAATTATATTAAGGGTTTCTTATAGCTTTATGCCTACGTTAAAGCCCTCTATCATGCCGTAAGTCTCTAAAACCAATAAGCTTCATGTAATTCTTTTACACTTAACGAAGGCTTAGTAGATCAGGTTACCGATAATATTAAACTGGTTTTCCTACCTGTCTTTATGAACGAGGGTTATTAGAAAGCTGATTTTCAAAGATAAGTCGGTGTTATTTACAAATAACCCGTTTATAAAGATTATGAACTTAGCCTTTGAAAAGTTGATTAATACCCTATTAATCCCGCGGTCCAAATTTCATACCTATTACTTAAGCCTTTTGTTTAGCCAGTTAGAGTCCTTATTCGTTAGCGTTTGTATTTATGACGTAATAAATAGATCGTAAAAGATTTTCAGTTAGCTTAAAGTAATGATATAGTTGACTCGAGCATACTATTTCAGGTAACGTTAAGCTCTAGCCTTGTCAATTGTGTAAATTGTGGACAAAACAACTCCTTAGCCCTTTTAGCGAAAACTAAGACCGGAATTAATACTTAGTATGCTAATTGACGATTTATTGAAATCCAGTGAGGTATTTTCCATTAAAGTTGTTATTGGTTGGTAATTTTAGAATTTAAAGTCCATAATCGCTTACTGGTTTAACGTTTTAAATCCAGTTGTTCCGACGAAAAGGGTATCTTTAGTTTATATTCGTACTATACCGAAATCTTTTTCTCCCTTTATTAACTGGTAGGGATTGTATGTTAAAGATTCCATCATTAGCCGTAATTTAAAGTGCGACTGGTAGGTTAAAAACCAGTAGACGACTACTTTAATCAATCCGTAAAATAGTTTAATATAATGTATTACCGTGTCTAAAGGGTAAATGGTACGGATTTCCTATGGTAACTCTAGCTATACGATCCTTTATAAATTTGTTACTCGTTAGGTTGAAGCCTACATTATATTACAACTATTAAGTGTAAACTTACCTTTCGTTTTAGCTAATAAACTTGCTATTAAGACAACCACGAAACGCTAATTGATTTTCTAAATCGTTAACGGTTATATAACGATTCACTCTTTACTTTTATTACTATATCCTTAAGTGATTAAACGTGATTTTTTGTACGGACGCCCCGTAGTTTTACCTTTTACCTTGTAAATAATTATCGATTTTAAAATCGTAACATTTATGTTTAAAAGATTAAAGTCGGTTTTCGATACGAATTATTTAACTTCTCGAGTTAGTAGGCCGTTAATCTCGATCCTGTTACTTTCCTTAAAGGGCTTACTGGAGGTTTTGATAATCACTTACACTAGAAGCTTTAGTGTTAGGTTTTCGTTATACTTGTATTTCCTGTTTATACAAGCAGTATTTTGAATACTCCTCGGTATATATTCCATTTATTTAACGTTATTTTTCTTCGGGGGTCGCCCATGCCGACGGCGTTTTATCGGATTATCGATAACAGAAGGAGGAGGTTCGTATTGGCTCGATTACCTGGTTCAAAGGGTTTAATGTTCTTTATCTTTAATACCCCATAAATAGGTCTTAACCTAAGTAATTTGAAAAGATATAAAACCTTTAGCAGTTTTAATAACTACTTTAAAGTTTGCGATACTCAATCTCTTGTATAGGCCTTCCCATTTTCCCAGCTTCCGTCACATGAGGACTTTACTTTATAACGGCAAAGTAAACACGTCGATCGTTAAAGGGCCGTTTTTGGTATTAAGGTCGTTATTAATCTGGAGTCGTGCCGATTTTCTTCGCAGTTCTCTCAGAGCTTTGCTATAAGCCGAAACACGTTTCTAAATACTTGCCGAGGGCGGAGATTCACTCGTTAGTAGTAGATACTCTTCAAAGACTGGAAGCGTTGGTATTAAGTCATTAGGGCTTATAATATCGTTTAAACCTTTTACTATCATTTATAAACGTACCTCCGAATCTATGAAACGTTCGATTTTCAGTATAAGGATATTATACGTTCGGCTAAGTAGGGAATATGCCTTTTTAACCTTTTTAATACTCTAGTGGGATTTTATAAGTATCTATTTGTACTGGATACCTATAATCTTAACATCTTTTTGAAATTCCACCGCGACAAAATTTATAACAGTATTGTAGACGAAGACGTTAGGTAAACCCAAATACGTATCAATTTATATCATTCTTAACGTTTTACATATATCTTTTACCGAAAAGGATTAAAAAATTTACCCTGTAAAAAGAAGTTGCGGAATTAAAGACATAAAAGATAAGCCTATTATTGAATTAAATACATTAACGAAGATTTTACAGTCAAAATCCATATAGTCTTTTAATATAAACTTAAATTTTAGGAAGGATTGGACATGTGTTTAACAGTGGTGAAAAAGCCTTTTAATGGCTTTTAAGGCAAAGTATTTCACATCGTTATACCTTGCGAACTTTAGGACTATATATAACTTGTTAACGGCTAGGTAATTCAAGCGCTGGTATAGTTGACGTATCTCTGACTTCGTTAAGTTTAACACCATTGTTTAAGAGCTTTCAAGATGAAATTATGGGTGAATCCACTTAAAGGCAAGTGGAAATCTCTGGTCGTTTTTGGCCAATTCGTTTGCGTTAACATCGACGTTAACGTCGAGGGTCTTTATATCCTCTGAACAAAAGGGGAAAGGGGTAGGGGATTTGAGTATATGAAATGTGATTGCTCTTATAACAGTTTAAATTATTGTTATCCCTTATAACGATAGTTGTTGGCCTGGTTCGAATTCAACTTTGGCCTTGCTAATATCGTAGCGATTGATTTCAGTAGCTATAGTGCTTTCCCTCCATAATGTTATGTATTTCGAATAGCCTCCTATAGAGTACTTTGTTGCCCTTTTGTTTGGCATGATACTTTGAAACGTGTGGTCTGCGTAGTGATTGCTAAGGTTAAAGGTATGTAAAAGTTTAGGGGCTTAGTTAAAGAAAAGGTAAGGGTCTTTACTACCCAAACGGTATAGGAAGGCGTGGTCGGCTAATTATTGAGCCGCGTCAGGGGTAGTATCTTTCTTGTACCACTCAATTTATTTAGGGGTGTTAGCGCCGTTAATTAGCTCGTCGCCCTTAAAATTTGCGATTTTACTCAAATAGTCTTATTTAGAAGTAGTAGGATATTGGGCGTGGTATATTGCCTTTCTATCAATACGTTAGGTAAAGGGGTGCCGAGCTGACTATTAACCAGACTTACTATAGATCCAACATTTTTCGCCGATATTAAAACGATAGTGCAAGCAGTTAATGATTTCGCTTAAAGTTTGGCTTTGTTAGCGCTGATATAGTTATTGCCTTTAGTTTAAATCTGGTAGGTCAGACTTTAGACGTTATAGGCATTTATACTTACGGCCGACGTAATTAACTACCGTAAGGTTTTTTTCATTTACGTTGAAGTTGCCGGTTTGGGAATACATTCTAAATGAGTTTGGTATAAGTGCTGTAACGGTAATAAGCAAGGAAAGAAAATGGCTAAAAAAGACTTCGCAGGTGATATCTAAACATTATAAGGCGTATTCGAACTCTCTAATGCTCATAACTGCTACCCGTACCTGTTTATGAAATATAGCTTCGTTAGCGTAGTCTTTCCCCATTATTTTCTGGTATGGCATTAGCTTGTTGATTATTTGATTAAACGCATCTACTAGTGTTTCCTTTTCTTACTTTTTGGCTATTATCATTACTTACCTTGTAGTAGCCTAGTTTGTGTGATATTGCGTAAGGGGAACATTGTATTCTAAGTGGCCCTTTATGCTTTCGTAAACTTCGCAAAACTTAGTCTTTTGGGTTAGGAAGGTGAGGTAGTAATCCTTGGTATACCTTGTAAAGATTCCGGGAAATAGTAAGTGAAAACCAGAGGGTAAAACCTCCATTTACTTGTAAATGTTTAGGAAGGGAATTATATTAGTATTAAGGAGTTTGTAGGTCTTTTCATTATATTTCTTTATATCGTTTTAAATCTTGGTTGAATCTGTAAAGAGTTTATAATTGATGTTAACTATTTGGACAGGTTTTGGAAGGAAAATTACGGTAGTTATCCCAACGTTACATGATATTTTTCAACAGTTTATGCCTTAGAGATTTCGAGTTACGGTACTGGGAGTAATTTCTAGTCGCCTGACCCGAAGAGTAAAGTTTTGTGGTAAGACCTGTGGTGGGTTTTCAAGCATAGGTAAATTTAAAAAGGGAAGGTTTTTAAGGGGCTTGGCGGTTGGATTTCTTAGGGACGATGGATACTTAAAGGATTTGGGTGGCCTAAAGATCTTGTTCAATTGACTGGTATAAAGTGATAACGTTAATACCTTTAGCCGCGTTGGCGGCCGCTGCTTTACGTACCCTCCCGCCGCTAATAATATACTCCGCGCTATTACGTAGAGGTATTAAACTACTGAACAGATTAACAAGTTCTTCATCACCAGTACGTAAAGAGGCTTAACTTAGTTAAGGGTAAGTTAGAGGTACCCTAAAACGTGAGTGTGAGCGTTAAAATCCCTTAACACACTTTCCTTTTTCTTGGAGATCTTAAGGATTAGGGTCTTGGGGGCGTTTTTTAAGTTAAGTCAACTCTAAATGGTTTCTGCTAGTTTAGTAGAACTTCTTTTTGGCAGGTAGATCCCTTAACACTCGAGTTTAGCCTTTAATTTGGATTTAATGGTTTTTTAAACTGCCTTTCATATATCAATAGTCCTGTTGTCGAAAAACTTTCGATACTTGCGAAAATCGTGGTCAGGATATTCACCGTCGTCATTTTCTAAGATAAAATAGCCGACGAAGTTAGTCAGGTGTTTTTCGGTTCATTTTTTATCGACGTCGTGTTCTTAAAGGTCGTGGTTGAAAAACTTGGTAAAAACTGATCAAAAGATATTAACTTTCTCCATAAATACCTAACTTAAAGCTATTCTAATGGTTTTAACCTGTGAAAGACGTGTAGGAAGTGTAGGCCAAAGGATTTGGTGATTTTTGGGCGTAGGGACTTGGTGTTTTAGCGTTAATTCGCGTGGAAACTGTAATAATCACATTAAATACCCGCGAGTATAAAGAAGTTGTCAGAGGGTTTATGTTATCAAGAAGGAAGTAGAGGTGCTGAGTGAACAATATCGCAACCGTGCAAGTAATGATCAAAAGCCGTGAGGTTATTCAGAATATACTGAGACTGAATACTTAGATTGAYAACTGAAGAGCTATGAAGGAAATACTATCTATGTGGTGCTGACCGTGTCCTTATATCCTTAATCCTTCATACGCCTTCAGTGCTGGATCATGTTAGATCGAAACATGATCCCAATGATCCTGGATCTGTTGGATCGAAACATGATCTCAATGATCCTTAGTGCGTAACCCTAACTCTAAGGTTGCTGACATAAGAGATATCCCCACCCTATGTGTTGGACATCAGGTTCTTAGTGGCTTAGCCCCATACTGGCCTGTGTTCTAACCCTCCGATGTTCTTGGGTCATAACAGAAACTTGGTGACTTGGTGACTTGGTGGCTTGCCGTAAGGTCGCTTAACGTAGCTTTCTCTGCGTAACTTGGTGGTTTCGTTTAAAGTAGCGAGTTTGACGATTGAAGTGATGTAGGGATTAAAAAGAGTAAAGGTAGGGCAAAGATTTGATATAAAGGGTGAGGTTGGAGGTCGTTTGTTATTGGAGGTTATAAGTAAATAGAGAAGGTTATTTGTTGTTTTGTCCGTAAGACTTAGTCGTTTTTGTAGTAGTAACACCCGCAATAGTATTAACTTAAGCGTTTGTCAACTTTCTGAACTTCAATACTTCTAATAGTCAATTTCAACGTTTTTAAAAAGGATCTTTTAAGATTTCTCGGTGTTTTCAATAGTGATACCTTTTCTACCTTTAAGCTGCCGTGAAAACCGTTGTAGCAGTAGAGGCTTTTCGCAAGAATATTTCCTCTACCTTAGTCGTCATTTAAATTAAAGCGTAACCGGAAAGTAGGTACTCTTTTTACTTGGCCAATCAGTTCTTAACCTAATAAGTACTAATCAGTGTTGGTAGGCTTTATACTTTGCAACATTGTCTATTCGAATCGTGGTCGAAGTAACAGTAGTATTGCAGTAGTCAAATGGTAGATGTATTATTTTAGGTTACAGAACGCTAGCCGGTCTGTACTGTAATTTGTATGGCCAGCTACTTAGCCCATGCCTTAGAGTGAAGTACAGCGTACTGCACTCGACTTACAACCAATGCAGTAAGTCTGAACAATGCAATACACTCAATTTACAATTCAGTATAGTTTACTTTACCGTAAGTGAAGTTGACATACCGTATTGCATATAATACTATTCCAGTAATATATATATATATAACCCATTATTTATTTTAATTAAAGTAGGTTAAATGGTTTACTATTACTATTTAACCTACATCGGTCAACTTGCCTATTATTACTACAAGCTATTTTACCCCATATAGTTTAACCTTTGACTACTACCACTTAATTTATTTAGGTTTTTTTACTCATTGTTATTAAAGGTTATTTTAAAAAATATAACTTAAGTTTCCTATTACATTTACTTAAACTATGGTGCTTTATTTACCTATTATTATTAGTAATACACGTATATTAATTGGTTTTCGATTTAAAAACCATGAAATAACGTTTTTAAAATAGCCTGGTATTTGATGAAAAATGAGATTAAGTTCACTATGTTAATGGCATAGGTGGGAAGATACGTCGTTAACCTCAGCCTAGCTATAACGGGATTTAAAAACGTCGAGAGCTACGGTGTTTAAGAAGCTTAAAAACGACTTTTATGTTGGGTATATATAACCTACTTATTTAACTAAAATTCGTCGCTTGACAAAATACCTAATATGGGGGCAGTTTATCAAAAGCTTATCCCAGACTCGTAAAATACCTTCGATGTGGAATTTAGGTTTACCTTTAACATTATTACCAATAAAGTCGATAACAGGTGGCTAATAATCTCGGATTAATGAATTTGTAAACAAGTTGAAAATAGTTTGGATAAGTTAGTCGATGTAAAATGAAAGATATTTTCTACCCGGAATATTAAATTCGGCGATAGTAAAATCGGTAATACGTGTAATACAATATTTATTATAAAACCAAATTAGTATTTTTGTAAATTAGTCAGACTTATAATTCCTAAGAAAAAGCTTGATATTATTGCTTACCCAGAATCGGTTTAAATGAAAACGCAACATATTATCGGTTTTCCCTATATAATGTTACGTAACCATTATTACGATTTATACGAATTCCATGTCGTCTCGAAACCGCTTAACAAAAACCTGGACTTTAACATATTATCTTATAATTTAAATAAGTAAATATTAAATAGGTTAAATAAAATTGACATATTAATTAAATATTATAAAAAAGGGTTCATACTAATAATAAGAACGATTTTGTTATTTAACGCTAATTCACAATCGGTAAGAAGTTATTTAAATCCAATTAATTGTAAATAACGAAGAAACATGAATACATTATGATTTTTCAATTGTAAAATTCGTTAATACTATTGATTTCGAGGTAAAATACTATATTAAACAATATATTGCTCCCATTAAGTTGTAAAAACGATTTTATAACCCACTAATTGAATTCGAATCTTAATCGCTTATAATAACGCGAAAAACTCTATAACACCGCCAATCGCAATTTGAAAATCGTTTTACGTAAATTTTAATATTTATTACTGTTAGGGCTTTGGATATTGTAACGTTATCGATTCGATAAGTCGAAGTAACTATAGTATTGCATGGTAAAGAGGTAAATGTATTATTTGAGGTTTGGTAGACCGGGAGCCGGTTTACATAGTAATTTATATAGATAATTATTTAGTTCGTACCCTAATATGAAGTAAATGTATGTTAAACTACACGTATAGCTAATATAATAATCATATAGAAAAAAATGAACTTAATTTATAGTTATTATAATCTACTGGACTGTAATTAAAGATTACCTACTATATTGTAATTACTACTATTTCAATACTAACGGCTCTATAATCTGTACGCGCATGTTAGTGTGGTTAACGTATCTTTTCTGGTAACCACTAAATTTCGATCACGTCAACTAGTTAAATCCTTATTTATTCCAGTGGACTTCTATATTACATTAGATCTATTTATACTTAAACTATCCATAATTTCCTTTAATTACCCCATGGCTTCGAAGTTGGACTTTATGGATTCTTATAAATATTTCTTCCCTTATAGGCCTTTATAAATTTTCAATTTAGCCGTTCCAATTGAATAAATAGTTATAGTTAGTTTCTTGGCAATTTTCCAGCTTGCTAACACATTCCTAACTACTATCACGTAATTTGACTTTACTGGGTGGCCTATAAACGTTGCCCTAGATGAGTATAGTTAGCTTATTATTATGTATAAACCTTTTAAGGGATTTGTTTAACGATGCCTCCGTTATAAAATTAGTTGGATTATATTTCCCCTTAATCTCTCTAAATTTCTCGATTTCCCTTCTATTGTAAGCTTCGCGGAGTATTATCATATCGATTATCAAGCGTTTTAAGCTATTAGTTTCTAGTTTCAAAAAGGATTTGAATAGGCTTTTCGAAATGGTACAAATTACTAACGAAATAAAATAAATCTTCATTCATTTGGTAATAACGTTAGGGTGTTTCTATAATATTATGCCTATATTAAAGCCTGTTATTATACTGTAGACCTCCGAAGTTAGTACCCCTCATATGATACTTTGACAGTTAATAAAGGTTTAATAAATTAGGTAACCGATAATAATGAATTGACTTTCTAACTTAGCTTTATTAGCAAGGGTCATCAAAAAGCCGATTTATAAATATAAATCGGATTATTCATAAAGAACTTACCTGTAAAAACTATTGCCCTATCCTTCAACAGGTTTGTCGAAACCATATTAATCCTTTAGTTTATATTTCTTATTTACCACTTAAAATTTTTATTCAGTTGGTTAAAGTTTTCATTTAGTTGGCCTTGTGTTTACACCTTAATGGATGGGTTATTAAAGATTTTCTATTAATATAGGGTAATTATATAGCTGTTATAAGTACGTTATTTTAGGTACCATTAAACTTTAGTAACGTTAGTTTTATCGATTATATTTAAATTAAAGTCATAGTCCTTTTAGTGAATGTTAACAATGATATTCACATTAAATATGCGGATGAACGATCCATTAAAATTAATTACCCTTCCACAACGTGGTAACCAATTTCTAGTTCTGAAACTTGAAGCTTTCTATTACCTGTTGTATCGATATCTCAAAGATTATTATTTTAACTAAAATTGTATTATTAGTTTGTATATTTATAAGTCTAAAGCTGTTCTCTTACTCTATTAGTATATACGGGTCGTAAATCCAAAACTTTATGCCTAGTCGTAACTTAAAGTGCGATTAATAGGTTATAAATTAATGGACGCCTATCTTAGCTAATTTGTATTATAGCTTGATATATCGTATTACCGTTCTAGAAGGCTGAATAACACGTAATTTTCATAATAACTTTAGCAAAATAATCCGTTATAAATTCGTTATTAATTACATGTATACTTACTTTTTATCTCATCCATTAGGCGTACATTTCCCTCTAGTTTTAACAAATAAACTTACTACTAAAACGACCACTAAACGTTAACAAATCTTTCAATTCGTTAACGATTATATGAATATTCAATCTTTACCTTTATTACCGTATCCTCAAACGATTAGGCGTTACTTATCGTACGGCAGCCCTATGATTGGACCCTTAACCTCGTAAATAATACTCGAATTAAAAATAATAATATTTGGGGTTTAAAGGTTAAAATCGGGCTTCGGTACAAATTATATAACTCTTCAAGTTAATAAGTCGTTAATTTCATCCTATCTATTTTTTAAAGGGGTTTACCAAAAGTTTTAATAATACGTTGTATTTGAAGCTTCAATATTAAGTTTTTGCTATAATTTTCTTTCCTTTTTATCTAAGTCATATTGTCAATACAACCCGGTATATATTTCTTCTTTTTAATGTTTTTTTTTTCGGCGGTCGTCCGCGTTAATGGGTTTTATTAGCTTGTCGATAACGGGTGAAAAAGGTTTATATTAGTTCTGTACCCTAATATAAGATTCAACCAAGGTAATACAAAATGTTACAGCGTCGTTAATAGTTTTAATAACTACTTTAAAGTTAGTAATACTTAATATTTTATATAGGCTTTATAATTTTCCCGGCTTCTGCAACACGAAAACTTTACCTTATAACGGCAAATAAAATACGTCTATCATTGTAAGGACGTTTTTAGTATTGAAAGCATCGTTGATTTGGCGGTGTACCAATTACCTCCGTAGTTTCTTTAATGTTTTACCATGGGATATCGCTTGTTTTTAAGTACTTATTAATAGCGGAGATTTGCTTATTAGGCATAGATACGTTTTAAATACCATTAGGCTTAGAACTAGATCGTTAGGGCTTAGAGCATATTTTAGGATCTTTACCGCTTCTTAAAGGCATGCCTTGAGATTCATAAAGCTTTTGATTTCTGACGTAATGATATTATTCGCTTATCTAAGTAATACGTATACCTTTTTAGCTTTCCTAATGCTTTAGTAAGCCGTTATAAGCACCTGTTTATATTAAATCCCTATTACTTTAGTATTTTCTTCAATTCAGCCACCATAAAGTTAATTCTAATATCGTAAATGAAGACGTTAGGTAGTCCTAACTACGTGTCAATCCATAGTATTCTTATCGTTTCCCATTTATATTTTTCCAATAAAAACTTTAGAAGTTATCCCTCGTAAAAAAATGTTGTAAAGTTAACGACATGGAGAATTGACCTGTTATCTAAGTACAATATATTCATAAAAACCTCATAATTGAAGTCATTATCATTCTTTCAATGTAAACCTAAATCTTTTGGGGTCTTAGATATATATTTAATACTAATAACAACGATTTTCGATAGCGTTTAAAGTATAATATTTTATATCTTCATACCCTATGGACTTTGAATGTTTATATATTCTGTTAATATCTAGGTAGTTAAAACATCGGTATAGTTAACGAATTTCAATTTTGTCAGGTTTGAAAATATTACCTTCACTATTAAAAGATAAAACTATAGGTACCCTCACTTGAAGGCGATGGAGAACCTTTCGTCATTTTTAATCAGTTCGTTGACGTTAACGTTAATATTAAAGCCAAGGGCTTTTATACGCTTTAACTAAAAAAAGAAAGTAGTAAGAAACTTGAGGATGAAGAATATAATTAATCTTATAATAATTTAAACTATATTTATTCCAAATAACAATCATTACTCGTATGATCCAAAACCAATTTTAACTTTTTTATTATCGTAACAATTGATTTTTTTAACCGTAATTCCTTCCCTCCGCAACTTTACCTATTACGAATAGTCTTCTATTCAATACCTTACTGCCACTATATCTGGTGAAATACCCTAAAAAATACATTCCGCGTAACGATCTTGAAGGTTAAAGATATATAATGAGTTAGAAACTTGGTTAAGGTAAAGGTAAATGTTTTCATCATATGAACGATATAAAAAATCGTAGTCATCTAGTAATTAAACTATACCGGAAACTGTATTTTGATGTCATTCAAATTTCTCGGGAGTATAATTACCGTTAATAACTTTATTACCATCGAAGTTTATAATATGGTTGAAGTAATCCTGTTTGAAATTATTAAGTTATTCAATATAATATACTACTTTTTTATTATTACGTTCGGCGGGGGGGTTACGAAGTAATTAATAGTTATAGTTAACACATATTAAATATTTCTTACATCTATTACAACGATAGTTCTTACGGTTAATAGGTCCGCTTGAGTATTAACCCTATTAGTGTCAACGTGGTTATGATCTTTAATCTAAAGTCGTTAAACTAAATCTTAAGTGTAAGGGTGCCATAACCGTACTTACGGTTTATGTAGTAAACTACTATAAGATCTTTTATATTTACGTTAAAGGAGTTACTAGATTTAGGTTACATATTAAACAAGTTTAATATACGCGTTATTACAGTTGCGATTAAGGAGAATAACTGGTTAAAAAGACCTTAGTAGGTAGTATTTAGACGTTATAAAGCGTGTATAAATTTATTAACACCTGTAATAACTACCTTAATTTACTCTTCATATTTAGTTACGTTAGCTTAGGCGTTCACCATTGTTTGCTAGCATAATATTAGCTTGTTAAGCATTTGATTTAGCATATCCATTAGTACTTCTTTCTCTCCATTCTTCGATATTATCGTAATTTACCTTATAGTGGCCCAATTTGTATAATATTAGACAATGTGAACGACGTACTCAAAGTATAATTTTATAATATTGTAAACTTCGCGAAATTTAGTTACTTGGGTTTAAAAGATCAGGTAGTAATCTCTGGTATACCTTATAAGGATTTTAGAAAATAATAAGTGAAAATGAGAAGAAGGAACTTCTATCCACTTGCAAATGTATAAAAAGAGCATTATTTTTGTGCCGTAAAGGTTATAGGGCATTCCTTGATACATTTCTATATCATTTTAGATTTTGATATAGTCCGTAAAAAGTTTATATTTTATATTAACCATTTTAACAGGTTTTGTAAGAAGGTCCCTATAATAGTTACATTCTTTCTTAGTGTTTCCTTATAGTTTAAACCCTAGGGCCTTTAAGTCGCGGTGTTCAAAGTAATTGCCTATCGATTAACCCAAGGGATAAATTCATATAATAAAACCAGTAGTAAACTCAGGTATAAAGGCAAACCTGCCGTAAAAAGGTTTTTAAGGGCTTGACACTTTTGATTAAAGGTCTATAGGGGAATAATGACTTAAAGGTTTTAAAGAAGTTATCGATTTTATTCAATTAATAGGTATAAAATAACAATGTCAATACTTCTTAACACGTTGGTAACTGTTTCTTCTCGCGCTTTACTACCGTTAAATAAATACTTTACGCTATTACGTAAAGGTTCTGGATTGCCGAGCAGATTAATAGGTTCCTTATCATTAAGGTATAAAAAAGGCTTGATTAAACTAAAGATAAAGGAAAGATCCTTGAAAACATGTATAAGGGCATTAAAGGTATTTAACGCCTTTGCCTTTCCTTCGTAATTTTTAACGATTAGGATCTTAAAAGTGGTCTTGACGTTAATTCAGTTTAAAAAATGTTTCGGAGGGTTTTAACGATGTCTTTTTAAGGAAGTAAACACTACGGCAAACAACATCCTCTTTTAATTTGGCAATAACTATACGTTAAATTATTTTTTACATGTTAAGTATATAATAATTGAAGAATTTAGGGAAGTCTCAAAAAGCACGGGCGCTACTGCTATAGTCACTACCTAAGTCCGCGTCAAAAATATATAAGCTAATGTAATTGGTTAGATAAGCTTTAGTCAAGATTTCGTTAATATTTGTAATCCAAAGTTATTTATCGTAGTAAGTTGCAAAACTAGTTTCGAAGATGTTAAATGATTTTATATATTTTTAACTTTTGTAGGATTTAGTGGTGTGGCGTAAAGTGATCTTGGCGATTCATGGGCGTAGGGATTTAGTGTTTTAACGTAAAGTCACGTAAAAACTTGGAGATTTAGCGTAAAGTAACGTAACGTGGATTTATTATCGCAACCTGGTATTTCTCAGTGGTTTCGCCTAAAGCAGTAATTTTAACAATTAAATTGATATAGTGGAAGTAAAAACAATAAAATGAAAAACAAAAGTTTAGTGTAGAAAATAAGGTCAAAGGTCATTCTTTGTCGTTGGTAAAGGTCCAAAGTTAAAAGTTGAAAGCTGTAAAACTTAGTTGTTTTTTAGTAGTAACACCCGTAATGGTAGTAGCTTCGCTGTTTGCTAACTTGCCAAACTTTAAAACTTCTGATAGTTTATCTTAACGTTTTTAAGGATCTTTGGTAAAGATTTCTTAGTGTTTTCGATAGTAATACCGTAGTTAACTTTAAGTTTCTGTAATAACCGACGTATACTAGAAGTCTTATTTACTTACTGCCATGAAAACCGATGTAGTAGTAGAAGCCTTTCGTAATAATCTTTTCTTTACCTTATTTTTTTATAAAAAGTAACCGGAAATAAGCTTTTTCTATTTTCTTAGCTTACCTGTGCTTGATCTAATAAGTATAAATCAGTATTGGTAGAGATTTAGACGTTATAATGTTGTCGATTCGATTGGTCGAAGTAATAGTAGTATTGCGAAATCAAGTGGTGGATGTATTATTTTAGGCTTGACAGACCGCTTGCTGATCTATACAGTAATTTATATGGTTAAGTGCTTGACCCTTGCCCTAGTGTAAAGTAGGCGCATACTTTTTTACAATGTTATAATATTTATAACCTATATTAGCTGAAATGTTAACAAATAAACTAAAATTCCTAAATAAGTTGATTATAAATAGGAAGCTTGTTGGAATAGCACTACATGTAGTGCAGTAGGTTAACTTTACTTACAGTAAAGTTGACTGAACTGTAAGTTGAGTGTATTGTCTGTGTGGACTTACCTCATTGGGTGTGAGTTGAGTGCAGTACGCTGCACTTTACACTAGGGCACGCGCCAAGCAATTGGCCATACAAATTACAGTGTAGACTAGCTAGCGGTCTGCCAAACCTAGAACAATACATCTACTACTTAACCAATACAATACTACTGTTGCTTCAATCACGATTCGAATCGACAACATTACAGCGATCCAAGGCTCTACCAACACTAATCAGTACTTATTATATTAAATACAGATTATCTAAGTAAAAGAAAAAGGTACTTGTTGGTTACGTTTTATAAAAGACTAAGGTAGAGGAAAGATTCTTACGAAGGGCCTCTACTTTAGAGTCGGTTTTCACGGCATCTTAAAGGTAACGACGGTATCGCTATCGAAAACACTAAGAAATCTTTATTACATCTTTCTTAAAAATGTTGGGATTAACTGTCAGAAGTTTTAAAGTTCAGCAAGTGAATGAACGGCTAAGTTGATACTACTACGAATACTACTACTCTGAGGAAAACGACTAAATCCCTATACCAAATAACTTTCATCCCTCGCCCTTAATCTATAACAGAAATTAACCTTCAACCTTACCCTTTAAACCAAACCTTTACCCCTACTTTAATATTTTCACTTCCCCTACGCTAATTTAATCATCGAATTCTTTACTCTAAACGAAAACACTAAGAATCGCTAAGCCGCGTAAATAAAGCTACGCCGTGCGACTTAACGCTAAGTCTTTAAGTTTCCACGCGACTTTACACCAAAACACCAAGTTCCTCACGCCTACAATCACCAAGTCCCTCGTTCTACACGTCCTGAACATTCTCTACAAGCTAAAACATAAAGATATCTACTGCAAGTATTAACTTTTCTGCTATTATAACCGCGTTTAAAAAAAAATTAAAAACCGCGGAATAGTTTTCGCTAAACACTATAACCACAATCTTTAGTGATATGACGTCAATCAAAACTTAACCTAAAAGCATTTGACTAACTTCGTCGACTGTTTTATTTTAAAACATAATGGCGTTAAAGACTCTAACCACATTTTTCGCAAATATTACGAATTTTTCGACGACTAAACTATTAATATGTAAAAAACAACTTTAAAAACCATTTTGTTTAAAATAAAAGCTAAACTTAAACGCTGAGTGATTTACATGCCAAAGGAAAGCTTTACTAAACTGGTGAAATCCTTTTTCGAGTTAACTTAACTAAAAAAATTCTTTTATAGCTCACGGTTTAAGGGGAAAGGTATTAAAGAACCTTAATGCCCCTATATACGCTTTAAGGGTCCCCTATTTCACCTTTAACTAAGTAAAACCTCTTTACGTACTAGCTATGGGAAACTTGTTAACCTACTCGACAACTTAACACCCTTACATAATAGCGAGAAATATGCCCTTACCAGTGGTAGAACGCGAAAAACAAAAGCCACCAACGCAGATAAAGGTATTAACGTTTTCTTTTTACACTAATTAATAAAAAAAATCGTTAGGTTTTCCAAAAATCTTAAATGCCTATCGCACCCGAATAATTTGATCGATAAACCCTTTAAAAATCTTCATTTAATAGGTTTATCTATATGCGAAAGATTACCATATGTTTTACTATAGGACTTTACCCATCGAGTTAAACAACGAGCTATTAGCCTTAATACCGTACCTCGAGAGCTTCAAAGATTAAATTACCAAAAAAAAAAAAAAATTAATATTAAGATAATTATCGTGACTTATGTATGAAACCTATAAAAATAGTTAATATTAATTACAAATTACTTACCGATTTCGTCAAAATTTCAAACATCGTAAAGAATATGAAGAAAAGCCTTATAACCCTTTCGACACTAATATAATACCCTTTTAAACATTTATAGTAAATAAATGTTTCCCCTTTAAGTTTTTACTTATCATTTCCCAAAATTTTTACAGGACACGTTAAGTACTATTACCTAACATTTATTACTCGAATAATTTCGTTTCGTGGGATTTACATTAGTATAAAAGGCTACTTCGAACACAATATTTAACTCGCTTAATATTACACAAACTAGGTTAATAGCAGGTAAACTAGAATAATACCAAAGAAACGAAAGCAAAATATACCAATGAATATCCTTAATTTGATATTACACAAGTTATATTATTCCATTAAATAATACGGAAAATCTACGTTAACAAATTTATATTTCGCGAATAGATACAGACAATAATTATAGGCGTTAGCGAATTTAAATACGCCTTATAACGTTCGAATTTAACCTATAAAGGCTTTTTTAACAAGTTAGGTTTTTATCTTACCACCATAATGACAAGTATATCAAATTAGTTTAATATATACCCTTCAAACAGTAACTTCCCTAACGTAAAGAAAAAAAACCTTGCAGTAATTAATTACGTTGACCGTAAATACGGCTACGGGCATCCTTAAAATCTAGAATCTGGTTTACCGGCTATAAACTAAAGGCGACAACCACGTTAACGCTAATAAAGTAAATTTTTGGGCGGGATTGCTAATCGTAAATACTATTGTCGAAATAGTAGCAAAAATGTAAAATTTATAGAAAGTTTAGCTATTGGATAACTTGGTACCCCCCCGCCGAGAAAAATAACAAAAGTTTAATATACTATATATAATATCCTATTACTTTTAAACAGAACTGTTTAAATCAAATCATAAACTTCGAAGGCGATAAGTCAACTAATAGCGATAATACCTTTCAATATATTAAATGAAATGAAAATACTACGTTAATCGCTCCCTGATAACTAACCGATTAATCCTTTTTATCCCTATTAAATGGTAAAAACCTTTATATTTACCTTAATTAAGTCCTGAACCACTTATACACTTGTAATCTTCGCGATTCTTACGTGAACTACACGTTTTAAAGTATTATACTAAATATAGGGATAATAAAGTACTTAATAAGAAGCTATTCATAATACGAAATACTACAAATATAAAGTACTATAAACACTAAGATTAATCGTTATTATATTAATAAAGCTAAAGTTAATTTCGGACCAAGTAAGTAATTATCATTAATAGAGATAACAGTAATTTAAATTATTGTAAAAACGATAACATTCTGGATTTTTAAGTATCTTACTACTTTCCTCCTTTAATTAAAGGATATAAAAACCCTTAATATTAACGCCGACGTTAACGTAAACGAACTAATTAAAAACGGTTCAAAGTTTCCCCTTGCCTTTGAATAGGGGCACTTATAATTTTATCTTTAAGTCTTAAAAGCAGTAATATTAAGCCTAACGAAGCCGAAAATAAGCTAACTATACCGACGCTTTAACAACTTAAACGTTAATATGTTATAAAAAATCCTAAAGTCAGTAAATTTTATAGACGTGGAATATAATTCCTCAAAAGCTATTGAAAAATTTATTGTTATTACTAAATATATATTAAAGACTTCTTGAAATTTAAGTCCATAAAGTCAAACGATAAAGATTTTAATTATGAAATACTTATTAACATATTTTATTTTAATACCAAACCTATTTTTTACGTTATTAACCTCGAAACGTTTTGTTATAAGATCAAGTTTCTAAAGTCCCTTTCGGCGAAGGATACGTGAAAAACGTTAGGGATACTATAGATCAACACATACTTAGGTCCACCTAACGTCATCTTCCACAATACTAATATTAACTTTACAACTGTAAAATTTTGAAAAAGTACCAATATAATAGGTATTTAATGTAAATAAGTATTTATAAAAGCTTATAAAACCATCAACAAGGTTAAAAAGGCATACGTAATACTTTACCAAACGTATAATATATTTATATTGGAAATTAAAAGCTCTTTGGCTCCGAAGACATTCTTACAAATAGAGGTTAAAGGCTTAAACGACATTATATGTCCTAACGGCATAATGTCATCAATATTGGTCTTTAAAACTTACCTATGCTTAACGAGTAAATATTTGTTTTCGGTAAATAGTATAAAACGCGTTATGGTTTATGATGAATCTTTAAGGAAACTACGAAAGGAATCGACACGCCGTCTGGTTAATGATACCCTTAATAATAAAAACGGCCTTTCAACAATGGACTTACTTATTTTACCGTTACAAATTAAAATCCGCTTATATCAAAAACTGGGCAAATACAAGGCCTATATAAAATATTGAATATCGCGAACTTTAAAATAGTTATTGAAATTAATGAAATTTCTGTATTTTTCCTAATTACTTAGGTTAAGCCTTATGTTTTGGTAACTAATGATAAAGATACTTAAGTTAAACAACCCAACTAATATTTATATTTTTTTATCCGTCATTGATGAGATTATAAAATACCATGGATACAATTGACTTTTCAAGGATTTTCAAGGATATTAACGTTTGAAAAAATAATATACAGGGTCTTATTTACAATACTACATAAATAAGTATGAAAAAAAACATAAGGAAGACTTGGTACTAAAACTTTACAAATAAAACATTATTAAAACCTTCATCCAATCCTTTAAGGATAGCGATAAGGTTGAAATTAACGGCCTATGAATTCGAATAATTATATAATTCGTGTCGAAATCCGATTTGAACCTTCAAAACCTACAGATTACGATTTTCAAGTCGAAGATTATCTACGAAGTTAAGGGTAAAACTACGGGGCTATCGTACGAAAATTTACTCTTGATCGTTTAAGAATACGGCGATAAAGTCAAGAACTAAATCCTTACATTATCGACAACGATTAAAAAAAAATTCTAACGTTTAATAATCACTTGAATAATAACTTTACGAATTAAATTGAAGGTAATTTTACTTTCAACAGCCTTGATATAACATAAGCCTAAAGGTAATTAGCAATGGATTTATAAATAATTATACTGTTAAAATTACTATAAGACTAATGTACAATTTACGTTTTAGAAACGGTAATACGATATATGAAATTACTATACGGATTAGTTAAAAAAACCGTTTAATAATTACTAACATACTAATCGTACTTTCAATCACGGCTAACGATAAAGTCTTCAATATACAACCCGTACTTACTAATTACGTCGAAGAGGGACTTCAGTATAATAAATATCTAAATTAACGATACGTTATTCGTTCAAACATTTAAATTTATAGTATTAAAATAATAAACGATTAAAAACTCGAAATTTTAAAATTATTAGCAGTAATGACGTTAGCGGAAAGTAATTAACTTCATTTTAAAAAATTGTTAATCCGTATACTCAATATTAATACCGGCCTTAATTTTCGCCAAAAGAGCTAGGGCATTCTTTTTTCTTTAATCCATAAGATTAATGTAACTAAAGTCTAATGGTATTTAAAGTAGCGTGTTTTTAATAGATATATTATTATCTTACATTAACCGAAATCTTTTTACGGCCTTTTCATAGTGATATAAGTATAGGATTCGGAAAATGAAGACTTTAACCGTCTAAATAAAAGGCGTAAAAAACAAATGCGAAACCTAGACCGCAGGATTAATGTGGTTCTAATCAACTTGTCGAAGCTTAGGTTAATAATATTGACGCACTGATTCTTTATAAATAACACCGACTTATCTTAACAAATTGACTTTCTAATAACTCTCGTTGACGAGAATATGCGTAAAAACCAATTTAGCATTATTGATAGCCTAATTTACTTAACTTTCGTTAAATGTGAAAGGATTACGCGAAGCGTATTATCTACGAAACTCTAGGGTATAATAACGGGTTTTAATGTAGTTACAATACTATAGGATACCTGTAACCTTATTACTAGGAAACTTAATATTCTACCTATCCTGGTAGTAATTTGTGCCGATTCGAGGAATCTATTTCAATACCTATTAACGCTCGGAACTACCAGCGAAAAACGCTTGATAATCGACGTAATGATATTCCGTAAAGCTTATGAAAGGGGTGAAATAAAGGATTTTCGATAAATTAACGGCGAAGACAATTTTACTAATACCATAACCAGAGTATCGCCGAATAAAGCCCTAAACGGTTTGTAAATAGCAATAGGCTGACTATACGTATCGAAAGCTACGCTAATATACCATCCGAAAAGCCTAAACCACGTAACGTTGGTTGGAGATATATTGGTAAACTAAAATATTGCCATTGTAGTGGAGGAATTGATAATGGCGATCTGTTTCATTGATACGGCTAAGTAGAGGCTTATAAAGACTTATAACGGAAAAACTTTTTGTAAGAGTTGATAGACTCAGACCTCGAATCAATGGAACAATTAAGGTCAAATGTGGTCAATTTGTATATAATTGGGTGTACTCCAGTATAAAGGTTATTTGGAATTGACAAGTGGTTTGCAAGTTAATGAGGTTACTGTTTAGCGTTAACCGGAAAAAATTGGTTAAGAACACTATTGTATATAAACAAACTAAAAAGCCGCCAGTGTTATAATGGTACTGTATATAGTGTAATAGATTAACAATACTTACAGTAAAGTTAACTAAACTACTATTTAAGTGTATTGTCTGTATGGATTTACCGTATTAGGTGTTAGTCGAGTATAGTACGTTGCACTCCACATTAGGGCACGGGTCAAGCAATTGGCCATACAAATTACAGTGCAGACCGGCTAGCGATCTGCCAAACCTAAAACAATACATCTACCGCTTGACCAATACAATACTACCATTACATCGATCACTATTAAAATCGACAAAGTTGCAACAATCTAAGCCTCTACTAACAAAACTATTTAAAAGTTAAGAGTAAATCACCAGATAAATTAAAGTTCTTTTAACTCTTATATATCACTATACACAATATTCCTTTTCTATTTTAAAGGTCGATAAAGTTGTTGGTCAAAATAAGGTCAATACAGATATTATCTTTGATACTAAAGCTACTCAAGCGTTGCGTGAGATCTAGTAAGTAAGTACGAAAACGATAACTATTCACGCCGCATTTTAGATATAAGTAAAAGTCCTTACAACGGCAGAGTTAAGAATGATTAGCATATGTAACTCGTCGTTTGGTATTGATTGGAAAATCGTTTACGTTAGTTATAATAATATTTCCCTGGTTATTGAAACCAGATACATCGCTGTTGCCCTTTTCGTTACAAAGAACACTGATAGTACTCACATTAACAATATAATTAGCTTTACCATACAAAATATATAAATTATGAAATTTGTCTCATTGAGTTACATATAAATAACCTACTCTTTATAATCCGTACGTATTTCAAAAGGTATTAACATTTTTGCTAATATATAATTAATGATTTTTTTTCGAAATAGTACTTTTAACTACAGATTCCTCAACAATACTACTAGCTTGTGCAAACCAAGATTTCCAAACGTTAATAAAAAATTAAAATCGTTTATAATTTTTGGTGGTTATAAAATAAAAGATTACAATATTTACAGCGTTTGGATCCTATTAATGTATGTAAAATATTGTCATACAAGCATTAAAATCGTTATTATTGTCGTTGTTACCGTAAACATAAAACCGTTTTATAAAAGCTTTCGAAAAGCTCTTGATTTATTGGAAAATAATATAAAATTCATATTTATATATCGATAAACTTCTGTTTTTCCTTATCGTAATTTTCGTAATATCGTATCCTTTATTACTGAAAAACGTAATTTGATACCTGAACACCTAACTGGTTCATCAAAAAAATCACATTCAATTCGTCAATATCGTAATCAGAATCGAAGAAGTTCGGGTCGTTATTATTTTTGACGTAGTCTCTGATAAGGAATAACGCGGTAGTTACGTCACTTTTAAAAATGTGAAATTAGAACCCCTGTAAAAGAGGAGTCATTTCAACAACATAAGCGTATCGGCAAAGATTCGTAGTTATTGTATCAAATTTATTGACGTAAATAATACGTCGATATTACGTTATTCTAGGCGTAAACTGTGTTTATAGAAGACTTTATCCAGCTTGACGAAATCCGTCATAAAATCTCGATAAATCGTTTGTATTAAGTAGTGAAATAATTGTATTACGTTATTAAAACGCTTTGGAGCTGATTTTTTATAAGCGTTTCGAGGAACTGTTTGAAGGCTTAGGTGTTTAGGTTCAAAAAGTCGGAAGATATATCTCTAGGTTATAGTTGTTTACGAATGAAGAAAATACCTTGAAAGAAAAGGATTAAAAATTATTTATAAAAAGACTAAATTAAAGATATTATTCAAGGCGGTCGAATACTATATATAACTTCAATGAAAAATTAAGGGAAAAATCCCTGCTAAAAAGCTGTTACAAACTACAGAAAAAGGGGAAGCCTAGTTACGTAACAAGTATAAGGATATACCCTTAAATGGCTTTAAAGCATCGTAGGAGTATAGAAAGCGCCAAAGCTAGATCCTCTGTGACATCTAGCTTAGGAACCAGCCTATAACATGTGGTTTAATTATAGTAAACATCTAGGATATACAACTCAGCGTTAACAATCCTAAAAAATGGAGTATTTTATTATCAGGTTTTGAAAGTCGAGCCAACAAATAAGGTTAGGTTTAACGTGATATATTTCTGGTGTTAGTAGGCCTTTATCGTGGCAACGTAGTCGATTTGAATTACTGTGGTCGAAGTAACTAGTACTGCATTGATATCAGTTGATTGAAGAGTTGCAAGTTCGGAGTTTAATCGACTAATAGCCGGTCTACACACTAATTTGTAAAATTAAACGCTTTGGCTTTTGCACTAATTTAAAGTGAGAACTTACTACATTGCACTTATAATGTAGTTTATTCAAATATCACAATTTATAGTCAATTTTCAATACGTACAATTAACTTTACTATTGGTAAAGTTGACCTTACTATACTGCATTTAATTGTTATTTTAACCATAACGGCTTTTTATTTTATGCTTGTACGCCAAAGTGAATTGCCATCGATAGGTAACAATTTTTGAAATCTATCCCTGATCCTCAAGCTAACAATAAGTTTGACCCCTGTCAATTCGATTAATATATACTATAATTGACATTAATTACGGATTTTTATAGCCTTTTTACTCCATCTTCCTGAGACCTCCGTTTTTCAATTCCTGTACACAGGCTTTTCTCTACAAAATTATACGCATTAGAAACGCTACCAATTACGTACCTTTTACCAAAAGTTCAAATTACTGTTATTGCCACCTTTACTATTAATATTACTACTCAGGTAGTCTTTAAATTTGCCGGGGCAATGCTATTCCTCCATTTAACGTGCTGGAAGTTCCACGTAGTCTTCGATTTGTATGGTTCATGTATTATTTTACACAAACTTTTCTATGTTATCATTGGATGTTGCCTTTTTTATAACGTTAATGGGTTTACTTTTGCTGTTAATTTATCGAAACTTATTAATCTCCCTGGTGTCATATACCTTCTTTGAAGCTATTATATTCATTATTAAACTTCTTTCATTAATCGTACACAGCCTTAATAGGTATTCGTAAAGGCTTCGGAAATTAATATATACCACTATATGTATTGAAGGTAATCTTAGCTATTTATAATAATTTTCAATATGCCGTTTATTCACTTGTCGATATGAGAACCTGTTATGATACCGTAAACTTTTATAAACAATATACTCCGTATTACTCGTTTATACTAAACACATATCTAATACATAAGGTTACCGGTAATTATAAATTGCCCTTTAAATCTTTATATGTTAACAAATATAATGAAATGTCGATGTACTATATAAGGATAGTATTATTTACCAGTAACCCGTTTATCAAGATTATTAACTTCGCTTTCGTTCAATCTATATAAATCATATTAATTTATTTAAATAATATAAATACTACTTAAAGGTTTTATCTAATTTCTTGAAATTATTGTTTTATCAATCCTGTATTTATGTTGTAATGAAAGGTCGTACGATTACTTAGGTTAGTATAACGTAGCGATATAAACCGCGAAAGAATTTTACTCAAGATATTTTCGAAATATTACCACGTCGGCTTCATCGATAATCTTGAGGTTCATAAATTAAATTTTTGGCGTCAACTACTATTCATTCCGTTTTCAATCTTAATATTATAAACATTGTTGAAATATCTATTATAATTATGTTATATTTTTTTAGTTAATATTTCTATTAACTTCTATTTTTGAAAACCCAATCTTTTGAAAATAAGTTATTTCGCCGTTATAAACGTAGTATTTCCGAGAGGAAGGCCACCTTTAGTTTATATATATACGATTTCGGAGTTTTCATTCTTTATAATTAATAGTTACGGGTTAAAAATTATAGTTTTTATATCTTACTTGTTCTTAAAATACGTTTGATACGTTCGGAATTCAGAAAACGCCTACTTCGACTAATCCGTATAAAGATTTAATTGTAAGTATTGTCGTACCGGCCGGAAACTTGTCCTTCCCCTTATTACAGTATACTAATTAATTAACCGTAATTCTTTATACAGCCAACTCGTATTTTTGCCCTTAACTTGATAGATTATTTTTGATTGAAAAAAATAAAAAATTCAATTCTTTAATTACGGTAACGATATAAATTGTATAACTCTTTACAAAAAGGCCTTTCATTTGTATTTGGTTGTTTTTTTCAAAAGCTTCGCTAAGTATGTTATAGATTCCTTTTATACGTCGTTTAAAGGTGAATTTTCCTTTAACCTATTCCTTTTAAAATATCCAAGTCGTTATATATACCCTAGCAGGTTTATAATCCTCGTTGCCATCCTTCTCTTTAAAGTATATCCTTATCTTAGGAAGGTTTTCACGTTATCGATATTTTATTGGTTTGTTAACGATCGGTTAGAAAGGATAATATTCGCTAATTTGTTTGACTTCATGGTTACGGAAGTTAAATTCTTCATGAGACTTAAAGTAATTCTCATACGGTTGAACCTATATAATTTTAAAGGTTATAAAACTGTTGTTAATTTTAATCATCACGTTTAAGTTAATAATACTCAAAATCTTATACAGCATTTTTTTATTTACTTAGATCGCGTTACGTAAAGACTTTCATTTCAAGGTTAAGTAATATTACGTTTATTTTCAATGAACCGTTCCTAGTATTGAAAGCACGTTAATCTAACGGTGTATTAATCAATTTTTCAATTCCTTTGATGTTTTACTATGTGTTATAACGAGTTTTTAGTTATTTAGCGATAGTAGTAATTGAGTCGTTATACATAGTTAGGCTATAAATATTTGTAAAGTTGATAAAGGGCCGTTAGGGCTAATAATGTTGTTCAAACCTTTCACCGCTCATTAAATCCGTGTTTTTAAGGTATAAAGTTTCCGATTTCCAGTATAAATATATTATAAGCCTTCTATAAAAAGGCGTTCGCTTTTTTAACTTAACTTTTAGCTTTATAAACCTTAACGAAAACTTATTCATATTAAATAAATATCGATGTAATATTGATTTAAACGTTCATTGTAAGAAAGTTAATATCAATATCGTGAACTAATACTCCTAATGAATGAAGGTACGTATGAATCGACAAAGTACGTAATATATTTTTTGGTTCTTTTCGTTATAATGATCTCAAGGAATATGACGTTGTAAAAATCCGTAAAAAAAATCTATAACGTAAATTATCAGCTTACTGTGTAGGTAGAACATATTTATGAAAACTTCAAAGTAAAGTTTGTTTTTTGAAATATAAAATTAAATTTCAGGGGGGTTCAAAAAAATAGTGAAAAGTAGTTGTAAAGCCGTCTAGGTGCCTTAATACTAATTAATCCATATGTTTTTCACTAGTTGCTTTTAAAACCTTATAAAGCCTATTAATTGATGGGTAATAAAACTTACAATATAATTAACGAAGTTTTTCCTCCAATAGGTTGAATACCACTCTGTTTGGCCTTGAAGGATAAAATTAAAGGTATCACTATTGAAGGTTAAATGAAACTCTTTTATTGCTTTTATCTTGTATTTATTCGTTTATTTCAACGTTAACATTAATATTGAGGTTTTTTATATCTTTAAAGTAAAGAAAGAAAGGAACAAGTAGTTTGAAAATATTGAAACTAATATGGTTAATAACAAATTTAACCTTCGTCAATCCTAATAAAGATAGTTTTTTAAGGCTAAACCTAACCTTAATTTTACCAATATTTGTATAATGAACTTTTGTAACGGTATTGATATTATTTCGTAACGCAATGTATTACGAATAACCTGCCATTAAATACTATGTTATTCCCGTATCCGATTGAATACGTTAAAAGCTTATTTGGCGTAACGTTTTTAAATAATAATAAAGTATATAAAGCCAGAGTTTTTATCGTTATATTAACGGTAAAAGTGTTTACTTATTAAGCGGTAAAATAAAATTCGGTTGACGAATTATTTCGTTATTTTTAAGCCGGTACAAATATTCTTTTACAAGTCGATAATATTAGGCTTGGTTCTACAATCTTTAGCCTTTATACTTTTAAATTCTTCAGCGCGTAACATGTTCTTTTAATTCAATATAAATAAAAATATATTTATTATATATTATCAAATTTGATTCGCGTTTCATGATAATATGGTGTATAGACTAATAGCTTTACCAACCGTAAATTCAATATCTCTGAGTATTTGAAGTCAGTTTCCTTAGAGGGTTTAAAAACGGCAAGGAAAATAAAGACACCTTTCCGTGGGTAGCTTAGTTTCGTTTTTAGGCCCGGGCGTTTCGTTAACCGTAGTAACCGGTCCTTTTGTATTTACGGCCAATATAGTACGTGTAACTCGGGTTTTTTGTCGTTGTGAAATTTAGGGATTAAATAGTATATATTAGTGGAGTCTGAAACTCGAATTATTACCGTCGTTAATAAAAACGCAAGCAATTAAGAAACCATTTGTAAACAGAATTCAGGTATTAAAGAGAATATTCGAATTTTGAGTAGCTTGTAACGGTTTACGAAACCTATTAATATAAGTTATCTTCAGAAACGTTTACGTTTTCCAATACTTACAAGTAAAATATTGACTTATTAAGCATTTAATTAAAGACGTTCATTTTTCTTGTCGATTTCTTTAAAGTTTAATATATAGGATTATGTTATAATATTTCAATCGGTGTAATGTTGAGTAAAATCAATATTGTATTTGAATTAACCTTTTAAACTATCGTAAGTTTCGCAGAAAGAGAAATGATTCGTTAAATAACGGAGGTAATGGTGTTCGACTTAACCAATAAAGATATTGGAAAATAGTAAGTGAAAACCTGGTAATCTGACCTTTATTTAGCGGTAAATATTAAAGAACAGACGTAGTCTAATGTCGAGGAGGTTATAAGGTTTACCGTTGAACTTTTTCTACATATTAACGAATATAGTAATTACCGTGTAGTTTTTATCCATTATAAGGATGTATTAAAAAGAGAAGGTAATATACTAGTCTTAAAGACCCTTTAAATCTCGCAATGAGTTCTATAGTTAATACTAATAGGAAGGATAATAAATTTTAGCTGAATTTGAAGTGAAAAAGTTAATAATAGTATTTATTATAGGTTTAAAAATAAAATTAATTCGTTTTTGACTATATTGTTAAACCTAAAAATATTCAAACGCTCAGTGAAAGAGAATTTCGGGGCTACTGATACGGGGGATTTAGGAATAATTGTTTTAATATTGAGGAGTAAATTAATATTCTTATTTAATTAAGTATTTAATTCAAAGGCTTACGGCGTATAAATCAATTAATATTTTAGGGCTAATATCATTAAACCATAAACTGAACGTAAAAGAGTTTGAAAAAATTGATTAAATTTAAGTATGTTTTAAGGAATACGAATAAGGGTGTTCAAAAACATTTTCGTTCGTAATACTTTTACCCTCTACTTTTAAGAACTATTAAGGATTTCTATCGGTAGCGAATTCGTAAAGTAACTGAGCTAAATTACTTTATTTCCTTTTCCCTACTAGGAATTAAACACTTCGATCGAAGAATTTAGTTTTCAGTTTAAATTTAACGCATTTATTTATTATGGTATAAATATTAATGTTTTCGTTTTAAAAATGTTTACAGTATAGCTTGATATTTTGAGGCTTTAAGCGATTTTAGTAAAGGTCAAATCGAGAATATTAAGCTAAATCGCAATAATAAGGTAATTAGGTTAAATGGTTTTGATAAAATCCGTAAATTGAAGGTTTTTGTAGTAGTATTTGTCGAATTTAATACAGATATCTTTAATTACCCTCTTACAGTTGAAATAGTAAAAGTATTCAATCCGACGTATTTTTAAACTATTATAATGAAAATGAAAATTGTAAAAGAAAAAGAGTAATGTAAAGTGATAAATAATGTATTTACTATTAAAATAGGTATAAATTATAGGTCATAAAACTTAATCATTTTTACGATTTATAATAATGATACCCGTTATAATAATGACTATAAAGATACTTACTTATTAGTCTATTAACTTGCTAATTTGATAAGTTTAAAGATTTTGAGGGCGTCAATTTTAACGTTTTACAAAAATCGATAATTTTCTTCAGTATTTTCAATAGCTTTGCGGACGTTTACTTTTGAAATTGACGTGAAACTTGATATAATTTGAAGGCCTTCCTTACGCATTTCTGCGAAAATTAATATACTACTATAAAATCGTTTCGTAAAAAACTTGTTTTTACCCTTAACGTTATTTCACATAAAATGTAACCAAAAAGTTAACTTTTTTAACTTAACTTATTTATATTTAATCTAATAACCACTAATCAGTATTAGTAGAACTTTATCTTTGCAACGTAGTTGATTCGAATAACCGTGACCGAATTAACTGGTGATGTATTGATGTTGATTAATGAAGGAGTTGCAAGTTTTAAGTTTGGCAGACCACTAGCTGGTCTGCGTACTAATTTTTAAGCTTAAATAGTTTGGCTTCTGCTATTTTTTAAAGTGAGTGCTTACTTTACTACATTTGAAATAAAATCTATTTATATACGACAAATAATACTTAATTTACAATACGCCTAATCAAATTTATTACAAGTAAAGTTAACCTAATCATACTACATTTAACTGTTATTTTAATACTAACGGCTTTCTTTTGTGCCTGTACACCAATATAACTTGATATTAATTGGTAATAACCTTTGAAATCTCTATTTAACCTACAAGCTAATAATAAGCTAGACCACTGTTAATTCCGATCAATATGTACTTTAATGAAAATTAATTACGTCTTTTTATAACCCTTTTACTTTATCTTTTCGAAACATAAGTTTTTGAATTTCTATATACAAGTCTTTCGCTAGAAACTCATATGAATTATGTATGTTACTAATTACGTACGTTTTACCAAAAGTTTAAACTATTGTCATTACTATCTTTACTGTTAGTATTACTACCCTAGCAATCTTTAAGTTTGATGGGGAATTCTTATTTCTTTACGTTATGTACCGGGTGGTCTATGTAGCCCTCTATTCGTATAGTTAACTGATTACTATACACAAATCTTTTCGGGGCCTTAATATATATAGACATAGTTATACCGTTAACGAAGTTGTTTTTACCGTTAATTTACCAACACTTATTAATTTCCCGGGTTTCGTATGCCCTTTTTATAGCTATTACGTTTATTATTAAAAGTTCTTTATTAATTATACACAGCTTTAATCGGAATTTGTAAAGCTTACAAAAACTAGTATATATCATTATAGTTATCGAAGATAATTTTATTTATTGAGCAATAAATGTTAATAAACCGTTAATTACTGTGTTAATATCAAAGCCAGTCATTATAACGTAAACTTTTAAAATTAGAATACTTTGTATTATACGATTATATTTAACGAATGACTAATATATAAGGTTTCTGGTAATTTGAAATTGCCTTTTACCTCATTCGTTGTTAATGAATATTATTAAAGTATACATTTACGATATGTGATTAGTACTTTTTACAAATAACCAGTTTATAAAGATTTTTAACTTCGTCCTCATTAAATATATATAAACTATATTAATTTTTTATATAATCCAATTACTACTAAATTCTTTGATTTCGCTTATTAAAAGTCTCATTTTATGTACTGTTGGTAGAGCTTTAGATGTTGAAAAGTTATTGATTCGATTGGTAGAAGTAACAGTAGTATTGTGTGGTCAAGTGGTGGATGTATTGTTCTAGGTTTAGCAGACCACTAGCTGATCTAGGCAGTAATTTGTATGGCCAATTGCTTGGCCCGAGCCCTAGTGTGAAGTGGGCGCATACTGTACTTGCTTTACAGCCAATACAGTAGGCCCACACAAAACAATACACTAAACTTGCAGTTAGTATAGTCAACTTTACTGTCAGTAAAGTTAACCTACTACACTGCAATTACTACTATTCCAATACCAGCGGATTTTTAGTTTATACATGCAAATTAGTGTAGTTAACCAATCCTTTCCGGTAAACGTTAAATTACGACATTGTTAATTAGCTAGACCCCTATTAATTTCAATTAACTTTCACATCGAATTATACATTTGTATGCAAATTGACTATAATTGCCGTTAATTGCCTTACTCTTTCGAGGTCCAACTTGATCGGCTCATATGAAACGTTTTTCCCCTACAAACCTATATGGGAAAAGGTATCTGTGCTAAAGAAACAAATTAATATCATCGATCCATTAGCATTTTTTCAATTTACCAGTACATCCTTAGCTTCTACTTCGTAATTTGTCATTATTAGGTGGTTTATTAACGTAGCTCTCGATACTTAACTCAGTCTATTGCTGTCTATAAACGTTTTAAGAGCTTTATTTAACGATGTTTTCGTTATAACGTTAGCGGAATTGTCTTTTCCATCGATTTATCAGAACTCTTGAATATCTCTTCCTTCGTAGGCCTCGCGAAGTGCCATCACATAGATCATAAGGTGTTTTTTGCTAGTTGTTCCGAGTTTAAAAAGGCATTCAAATAGTCTTTTCAAGTCGGTATAAATTACTACCAGAATGTAAGTAATCTTTAGGTGCCTGGTAATAACGTTATAAGTTTCTCATAATATCATGCCTATATCGAAGCCTACCATTATACCATAAACCTTTAAAACAAATATATGTCTTGTAATCTTTTTACATTTGTTAAAGATTTAGTAAATTAGGTTACTAATAATATTAAACTGGCCCTTTCGCTCATTATTATTTACTAAAGTTATTAGGAAGCGTATTTATAAAAATAGTTCTGTATTATTCATAAAGAAACCATTTGTAAAAATTATTAATTTAGCTGTCGATAGGTTCATCGGAACTATATTAATACCTCGGTCCAAATTCCATATATGTTACTTAAGTCTTTTTTTTAGCCGGTTAAAATCTTAACCTGTTAGGTTTTATATCTATGCCGCGATTAATAAATCGTAAAAAGCCTCCGATTAGCACAATGACAACATGAATACCATGAGCATGCTATTTCAGATACTTTTAAGCTTTAGCTACGTTAATCTTATTAATTATGACCAAATTAGTACCTTAACCCAGTTAACGAAAGTTAAGCCGCGTATTAACACTAAATACATGGATTAACGATCCGTTAAAGTTAAGTTGATTACTGTTCCCTAATATTGTGACCGGCTTATAATTTCAAAACTTGTAGTCTTTAATCACTTTTTATTTTGATGTTATAGAACCGGCCGTTTTAACGAAAAAGGTATCGTCAATTTATATATCTATTAGGTCGAAATATTTCCCTTACGTTACCATCAAATACAGTTCGTATATTAAATACTTTATTCCTAACCGCGATTTAAGGTACGATTAGTAAATAAAAAAACAGTAAAAGCCTATTTCAGCTAATCCGTACAAATGTTAAATTCATTGTATTATCGTTTCTAAAAAGTTAATAACACACAGTTCCTATAATAATTCCAATAGTACAATCTGTTATAGGTAGGTTACTAATTAAATATAGGCTTACATCATATCTCGGTTATTAAGAGGAAACTGACATTTAGTATTAACTAATGATCTTATTGCTAAAACGATTACCAAACGATAGCTAATTTTTTGAATTATTAGCTTTTATATAAGAATTCAGTCTTTACCTTTATTACCGCATCTTTAAATAATTAGACTTGATTTTTCGTACAGCCGCCCTTTGGTTTTACTTTTAATCTTGTCAATAATCCTCGACTTGAAAATCGTAACTTTTAGGTCGTAAAGATTAGAATTGGCCATCGGTACAAATTATACGATTTTTCGAATTAGTTGGCCGTTAATTTTAATCCTGTCGTTTTTTTGAAATGGTTTTTCAGAGGTTTTAATAATTCTTTACGTTCGAAGATTTACTTCCAAGTTTTCGTTATCTTTCTCTCTTTCTACTTACTTGAGCAGTATTATAAATACATCCCGGTGTATATTTTTTTGTTTTTAATAGTTTTTTTTCTTCAGAGATCGTTCGCGCCAGCAACTTTTTGCTTGTCGATTATAGGTAGAGAAGGTTCGGTTTAACTCGGTCGTTTGGCTGAAGGATTTTTATTGTTAATAGCCTCAATTTAAGGTTTAACTTGAGTGGTACGGAAAGTTACAGAACTATTAACAGTTTTAACGACTACTTTAGAGTTAATGATACGTAAGATTTTGTATAGGCCCTTTAATTTACCTGGTTTCTGCTATACGAGGACTTTACTTTGTAACGGAAAAGAAAGCACGTTAACAATAGTAAGGATATTCCTGGTTTCAGAAGTGTTGTTGAATTGGCAGCGTGCCTATTCCTTTCGCATTTCTTTTAATATTTTACCGTAGGCCTCCGCTCGTTTCTGAGTACTTATTAATAGAGAAAATTCACTTGTTAAGCGTTGGTATGATTTAAAGATTAGTAACGTTGAAACTAAGTCGTTAAGGACCTTAATGTCGTTCAGGCCCATTACAGTTATCTAAAAGCGTGTTTCTGAATCCGTAAAACTTCCAATTTTTAGAGTAAGGATGTTGTACACTCGGCAAAGTAGTACGTATGCCTTTTCGACCTTCTTAATACTTTATTAGGCCTTCACAGTCACTTGTTTACACTAAATACCTTTCATTTTAATATATTCCTGAAATTTCGCCGTCGTAAAGTTGATGTTGATATCGCAAATAAAGACGTTAGGTAGACTCAAATACGTGTTTATTTATGATATTTTAAACGTTTTTTATATATTCTTTACCCCAAGAGACTTTAAGAACTTAGCCTCTTGAAAAATGGTTACAAAGTTAACGACGTAAAAATCAAGCTTATTATCCAAGTAATATTTATTGATGAAAACCTCGTAAATGAAATGCTCGTCGTATTTTAATATAAACCTAAATTTTCGAAGTGTTGGGAGATATATTTGATAGTATTAACTAAGCTTTTCGATTGCTTTAGAGGCTAATTACTCTGAATCTTTATATCTTATGAGCTTTGGGACTTTATATAGCCTATTAATAACTAGGTATTTAAAGTACCGGTATAGTTAGCGTATCTCCGGCTTCGTTAGGTTTATCACTACTATCTTTAGGTCTTGAAGGTATAGATAGAGGTGCCCCTATTTAAAAACAAGGGGAAACCTTTGGTTGTTTTTAACCAGCTCTTCTCCGTTAAATTTAAAGTTAACATTAAAAGTCTTCATATCTTACAAGTAAAGAAGAAAAAACATAAACGATTAAAGGATTTGGAATATCATCGATCAAATAACAGTTTAAACTATCGTTATTTTTAGTAAAGATAATTGTTCGCCTGTTCCGAAGCTAATTTTAACCTTATTAGCATCGTAACAGTTAATTTTAGTAGCTGTAATGCTTTCCCCTCCGCAGTACTATGTATTACGAATATCCTTCCGTTAAGTATCTAGTTGCCTTTATATCTGGCATGATACCTTAAAACGTATGGTCTGCGTAACCTTCGCGAAGATTGAATGCGTATAAGGGGTTAAGGGCTTAGTTAAGGCAAAAATAGGGATTTTCACCACCTAATCGGTATAGGAAGGCGTTTTCAGCTAGTTACTAAAACGCGCTAAAAGCTATATTTTTAATCACTTAATTTACTAAGGTCCATTATCGTTGTTACTTAGCTTATCGCTTTTATATTCTCCGATATGGCCCAAGTAATCCTAATTATATGTGGGAGGGTACTCAATATAATACATTATCTTTTTATTACTTCGTTCGGTTAAAGGGTAACGATTGAACTGATAAACAAACTTACTACAAATATAATATCTTTTGCTATTATTATGAAGATAATTCTTACGGTTGTTAGGTCCGCGTAAATCTTAACTTTATTAACGTTAACATGACTATTAGTTTTAGTATAGGGTCGATAAGCCAAATCTTAGGCGTTAAAAGCGCCCATAACCGTATTTACAGTCAACTTAATTAATTACTGTAAGGTTTTTTTCATTTAAATTAGGAAAATTACCGGCGTAAGGGTATATACTAAGCAAGTTTACTATACAGTTTATTATAATTATAAGTAAGGAGCATAAATTACTGAAAAAGCCTTCGCAAATGGTATTTGTGCATTATAAGACGTAGTCGAACTCGTTAACGCCCGTGACGGCTGCCCGTACCTACTCGCGAAATGTAGCATCGCTAATGTAAGTCTTTTTCATTACTTATTAACATAATATTAACTTATCAAATATTTGGTTTGGCATATCTATCAATATTTTCTCTTCTTTCTTCTTCGTTATTACCGTGGTTCACATGGTAGTAACCCAGTTTATATAGTATTAGGCGAGGTTAACGTCGTACTCGAAATAGTTTTTCATATTATCGTAAACTTAATGAAATTTGATTACTTGAGTTAGGGAAGTTAAGCAGTGATCATTGGCGTTCATTATAAAGATTCCGGAGAATAATAGGTGAAAATTAGAAGGAGGAACCTCTATTTACTTAAATTTTTTGAAAAGGGGTATTATATTTGTATCGAAGAAATTATAAGGCTTTTCGTTATATTTTTTTATATCGTTACAAATCTTAGCGAAGTTTTCAAGGAACTTATAATTAAAGTTTACCATTTTAACAGGTCTTGGAGGTAGGTCGCGATAATTACCCCAGACTTTATTAGTGTTTTTAGGCAATTTAAGCCTTAAAAACTTCGAAGTACGGTATTAAGCTAAATTACAGTCGCCTGACACGAGGGCTTAAATCCTGTTATAAGACTTGTAGTGAGTTTACGCGTATAGGTAAACCTACGGTAGAAAGCGTTTTGTGGAATTTGAATATAAAAGGGCTGAGTGGTAATAAAGGTTTTAAGGTTTTAAGGGACCAAACGATCTTATTCAATTGACTTGTGTAAAGCGCTAACATTAATTACTTTAGCCACTTTGATATCTACTACTTTACGTTCCCTATCGCCATTAAAATCGTACTTTAAGCTATTACATAAAGGTTCCTAGTTGCCGAGCAAGTTATCAGATTCCTTATCATCAGCGCTTAAGGAGGCCTAGTTTAGCTAAGGATAAAAAGATGGCCTACTAAATCACATGCAAGGGCATTAAGGTTTTTTGATACCTTTTCCCTTAAGGCATGGGTTTTAAAGGCATTCCTTAAACTGGGCCAACTTGAAAAGGGTTTTTACTAGCCTGGTCAAATTTTTCTTTAATATGTATATCTCTTAAGCCTCAAACTTAGCCTTTAATTGGGACTTAATGATCTTTTAGATTACTTTTTACGTATCAATTATCCAGTCGTCAAAGAACTTACAATACTTGCGGAAAGTATGGTTAGGATTTTTACCATCGTCGTATTTAATGATATAACAACTGATAAAGTTGACCAAATGTTTTTCTGTTGAGTTTCCATTAATATCTTATCATCATAGGTCTTTATCTTGTTACTTAAATAAAACATATCCGAAGACTTCGATCACTTTTAATAGGTCTTGAGAAGGTGGCATTATAAGGTTCTAGGGTGGTGTAATACTTAGTAGGTGAAGAACGTGGTGTTTTGGCGTAAATTCGCGTAGAAACTTGACGAGTTAGCGTTAGATCGCGCGGCGTAACTTTTTTTTAACGAGACTTGGCGATTTTTGGTGTTTTCGGTTAAAATAGAAATTATAACGATCAAATTGGCGTAGGTAAAGTAAAAAAAGTGAAGTAGGGGTAAAGGTTTGATATAAAAGGTAAGGTTAAAGATCGTTGTTATAGGTAAAGATGGAAGGTTATTTGTCATTTTGGTCGTAAGAATTAGTCGTTTTTTCAGTAGTAATACACATAGTAATACAGATTTAGCCGTTTGTCAATTTTCCGGTTTAAAACCTTTAGCGGTCATTCTTAACGCTCTTTAAGAGGGATCTGGTAAAGATATCTTAGTGTTTTCGATAACGATACCAATCGTTACCTCTAAGGTGCCGTAAAAACCGCCGCAACCTAAAAGTCTTTTCTACTCACTATCGTAAAAACCCCCGCAATTTGTAGGGGCCTTTCGCAAAAAACTTTCCTTTACCCTAACCTCCATTATTAACGTAAAGCGTAACCGGAAAATAGCTTATTCTTCTACTTAGCTAACCTGTACTCAATTTAAAAAGCAGTGATCAGTATTGGTAGGCATTAAGATGTTGCAAAGTTATCGATTCGATAGGTCGAAGTAAAAGCAGTACTATGTGGTCAAGTAGTGAATGTATTGTTATAGGTTTGGAAAACCGCCAGCCGGTCTGCGCAGTAATTTGTATAACCAATTGCTTTTCTCGTGCCCTAGGATGGAGTGGGCTCATACTGTACTTGCGTTGCAGCCAATACAGTAGCCTGTACAAAACAATACACTAAACTTGCAGTCAGTATAGTCAACTTTACTCTAATTAATGTTGACCTACTGCACTGAAATTACTACTATTCCAACATTTATATTATATTTTTGTTGTATTAAAAACGATTTATGATACTTTCGAATGGTATAACGTAGAAATAGAAACTGTGCGAGCCATTTACTCTAGGGTTTTTGAAATCTTACCTCATTAGCCTTATCGATAATCGTTGGCTATAATTTACATTTTTAATATAAATGAATGTAAATGCTGTTTTCAACATAAATACGATGAATAAGAATCAACGATTTATCAAAATTTAATTCTATATTTATAGTAAATATTTCGATTAACGTATACTTTTAAAACCTTAATTCATTAATGATATATTGTTTCGCCGTTTCAAACCCAGTATTTCCGGGAAAAAAAGGGTATTGGTATTTCATATATCCACGATATCGAAGTCTTTATTCTTTTTATAATTAATAAGTATGGGTTGAATGTTTAAGTTTTTATACTCAATTTGTTTGGAAAATACGTTTAATACGTTAAAAATTAATAGACTCTTATTTTGGCATTTCTGTATAAAGGTTTAATAAAAGGTATCATTGTACCAGCCTAAAACTTGTCTTTTGGATTTTTTAATAGTTTTAGTAATATAATCTGTTGAGGATCAATAGTAAATTACGTATATATTTACTGAATATCTTGATTATCAAGTTTAAATTAACCTCTTATGCCAATACTTAATTAGTAATCATTGTAAATATGAAACGTTAGTTAAGGTTTTGAATTAAAGTAGATTGGGTAAGGATTAAGTCCTTAATTTTATTAGAGTATCCTTAAGTAACTAACCGTAGTTTTTTATACAGGTGGTCCTGAGTTTTGCCTTTAACTTTAAAGATCATTTTCGATTTAAAAACCATGAATTTTTCTTTTGAACTATGTCAACGTTATAAATTTTACAACATTCCATAAAAAAGGTTATTAATTTGCATTTAGTCATTTTTTAAAAGGCTTGCCCGGTGTATTAATAATGCTTTGAGCACTTAGTTTAACGGCAAAATTTCCGTTTCATTTCTTCTTTTAAAATATTAACGACTCTATTTATACCCTATTAGGCCTATAATCTACTTTATTATCCTTTTTTTAACGTATATCTTTGTTTTAGATACGTTTTCAAGTAATCTACTTTTTATTATCTTGTTCACGATTGGTTCAAAAGGGTCATATAAGTCAATCCGTCCGGCTCAAAGGTAATCGACGTCAAAATCTTTATAGTATTTGAAGGGCTTTTTATACGGCTTAATTTATATAAATCGAAAATTTATAAAATTATTAATATCTTTTACTAATACGTTCAAGTTAATAATACTTAAAATATTATTCCGCTCTTTCTATTTATTTAGCACACATTACTTAGATAATTCGCTTTTAAGGGTAAAAGATATTATATTATTCTTAATTGTCCGTTTTTAGTATTAAAAGCATTTTAAACTTGACGGTATATCGAATTTTTCCATACTTTCTTTAAGGTTTTGCTATATATTATTACGCGTTTTTAGATATTGAACGATAATAGAAATTTAGTAGTTATACATAAGTAGGCTTTAAATATTGGTAAAGTTAATATAAGGTCGTTAGGGCTAATATTATTATTAAAGCCCTTTACCTCCATTAAAAGTCGTACTTTTAAACCTGTGAAGATTGTAATTTCAAGTATAAAAATATTATGAGCCTTTTATAAAAAGGCGAAAGCATTTTCAACATTATTATTCGTTTAATATGCGTTAATAGAGACATGTTCAAAGAAAATATTTGTTAAATTGATATTAACTAACGATTTTTTTGTAATAAAATTAATATTGGTATCATAAACCAATACTTTGAATAGATCAAGGTGGGTATTAACTTACACAGTACTTAATAACATTAACTTGTTTTTCTCTGTAATGATTTTAAGGAATTCTACATCGTAAAAAGCCGTTACTTAGTTTATAATATAAAGTATTAGTTTACCGTTTCGGTAAAACATGTTCACAAAAACTTTGAAATTTGAGTTTGAATTTTCAATATAGACTTAAACCTTAAAGGGGTTTAAAAGCATAATGAACAGTAGTGGTGAAGCCGTTTAATTTCTTTTAGTACCAGTAAATTCATTTTTTCACATATAGCCGCCTTCGTAACCTTATATAATATTTTAATTACAGGTTAATTGAACCTACAATATAATTAACGAAGGTCCGCTTTCTTTAGATTGAATACATTTATTTTTAACCTTTAAAGATAAAATGAAAAGTACCTTTATTTAAGGTTAAGTAAAAACTTGTTGCCGCCTTTAATTTGCGTAAATTCATTTTTTCAAACTTTAATGTTAACTTCAAAGTTTATCATATCTTCAAAATAAAAAAAAGGGGTAAGGAATTCCAAAATATGGAAAATAATAGGGTTAAGAATAATTTTGACCGTCATAAATCCAAGTAAAGATAGTTTTTTTTTCATAGTTAAAGCTAACTTTACTTTTACTAATATTTTTGTAATTAAGTTCTGTAATAGTATTCATATCCTTTCGTAACGCAACATATTGCGAATAACCTCTTATCAAGTACTATATTATTTCCCTATACGATATAATCCTTTAAAATACCTATTTCACGTAACAGTTTTAAATAGTAAAAAGGTACATAAAGTCAGAGTTTTCTTCTTAAAACTAACGGTAAAAGTTGTGATTTATTAGGCGGTATAGGAAAAGATAGCGGGTAAGTTATTACATTATTTTAAAGCCAGTATTAATATTATTATATCAATTCATACCTTCAACGTATTTGTAACTTTAATTCCTTGAAGGTTCACCACCTAATATATACTCCTAATGAAATATCAAAAGAAAATATATATTATACATCATCTATTGTAATTAGCATTTGAGAATAATATGGCGTATTAACCAGTAGTTTAACTTACTTGAAATCTGATATTTTTTTAGCATTCAAAATGAACTTACTTAGCCAATAGAAAAACTTTCAGAAAAAGAAAGAAAATCCGTAGGTAATTTAATCGCGTTTCTAGGTTCAGGCCTTTCGTTAACCGTATTAGCTGATATTTTCGTATTTACGGTTGATATAGTACGTATGAAAGAGTTTTTGTTTTGTTGTCATTAAATTTAAGGGTTTAAGGGTAGATATTAGTTAAGCTGGAAACTCGAATTGTGACGATTGCTAACGAAAAACGTAACTAGTTAAACAATACTTTTGGAATAGTCATAAGGTATTTAAAGGCATATTAGAACTTTTTATAAGCCGTAACGGCTTACCAAACCTATTAAAGTATGGTACCTTCGCCAATTTTCACGTTTTTATTATTTATTAGTAAAATATTAGCTCATTGTGTTAATAGGCTTTAGACGTTACAACGTTGTTGATTCGATTGGTTTTCAAAGTAACAGTAGTATTGCGTGGTCAGATGGTGGATGTATTGTTCTAGGTTTGGCAGGCCGCTAGCTGGTCTACAATGTAATTTGTATGGCCATGTGTTTGGCTCGTGCCCTAGAGTAAAGTGTAGCATACTGTATTAGACTTACACCTAATGCGGTAAGTCCGTATAAAGCAGTACACTTGCAGTACGGTTAACTTTACTTATAGTAAAGTTAACCTATTGCATTGCATGTAATATCATTCCAATACTGGGGGCTTTTTAGTTTGTGCGCGTACGCCAGTATAGCTGACTAATCTTTTCCGATTACTACTAAATTACCTCTTGGTTAACTATCCAGACCCCTGTCAATTCCAGTTGACTTGCATATTGTACTACGCCCAATTGCATGCAAATTAACCCTATTTGGCCTTAACTACACCGTTGCCACCGAGGTACCAGTTCATTAACTCCTATAAAAAGTTCTTTCGCTATAGCCCTTCGCAACTTCAATTATTCCACTCCAACAAATCATCATTATTAATCCCTTGGCAGTTTTCCAATTCGCTAGCACATCTCTATCCGCCGTCACGTAGTGTTTCGGGCAGCCTATCTATGTAGCTCTCTTGACGTATAGTTAGCTTATTGCTGTTTACAAATATTTCTAGGGCTTTGTTTAGCGTGGCCTTCGTTATAGCATCTATAGGATTATCTTTGCCATCGATTTATCGGAACTTCTTAATCTCCCTCCCTTCGTAGGCTTCGCGGAATGCCATTACGTCGATTATCAGGCGCTTTTTACTATTGGTTCCAAGCTTTAAAAGGCATTTGAAAAGGCTTCTCGAGTCGGTACAAATAACAACCAGGATAAAGGGAATCTTTAGCTACCTAGTAATAAGGTTAAGGGTTTCCCATAACGCTATACCTACGTCAAAACCCGTCATTATACCGTAAACCTCCGAAGTTAACACTCTTCGTGTAATCTTTTTGCACTTAACAAAGGTTTAGTAAATCCGATTTCCGATAATAATAAACTGGTCTTCCCGCTTATCTTCGTTAACGAGGGTTATCAGAAAGCCAATCTATAAAGATAAGTCAGTGTTGTTTGTAAAAGATCCATTCTTGAAAATCATTAGCCTGGCTTTTAAGAGGTCGATTAGTACCATATTGATCCCGCGGTCCAGGTTCTTCATTTGCTACTCTAACCTCTTATTTAGTCTATTAAAGTCTTTATTCATTGGTGTTGTACTTATGCCATAATAGATAGGTAATATAAGACTTTCGATTAATATAAGGTGGTAATATAGCTACCCCATGTACGTTATTCCAAGTACCGTTAAGTTTTGGCCTCCTTAATCTTATCGATTATGGCAAGAATAAAGCTTTGGAATTTTTAAGAAGCTTAGGCTTATATTAACACTAAGTATATGAATTAACGATTTATTAAAGTTAAGTTGATTATTTTCCGTCAACCTCGTTATCGGCTTTCAATTTTAAAACTTGAAGTCCTCGATTTTTTGCTATTTCTATTCCATAAAGCCAGCCGTTTCGAAGAAAAGTGTATCGTTAATTTGTATACCCACTATGTCAAAATCCTTATTTTATGTTACCAACAAATACAGATCGTATATTAAAAACTTTATTGCTAACCTGAACGTAAGGTGCGACTGGTAGGTCAGGAATTAGTAAATGCTCGCCTTAGCTAGTTTATACAGTGGTTTTACATACCGTATTACCGTTTCTAGTGGGTAGATAACACGGAGTTCCTATGGTAGCTCTAATAGTACAATCCGTTGTTAATCCGTTACTAACTATATATAGACTTGCATAATATCACCACCATTAAGTATAAACTTTCCCTTATTCATAGTTAGCAAACTTGTTATTAAGGCAACTACCAAGCGTTAGCTGATCTTCTGAATCGTTGGTAACTACGTGAGGATCCAGTCTTTGCCTTTATTGTCGTATTCTCAAGCGATCAGCCGTAACTTTTCATACGGCCGCCCCGTGGTTTTGCCTTTAACCTCGTGGATAATCCTCGATTTGAAGATCGTGACGATTTGGTTTTAGAGGTTAAAGTTAGTTTTCGTCACAAATTATACCATACCTCTAATCAGTAGGCCGTCGATTTCGACATTATCGCTTTCTTTAAATGGTTTACCGGAGGTTTTAATAATCCCTTGTACCTTAAACTTTACTACCAAGTTTTCGGTTTCCTTTTTTTTCCTGTTTACCCAAGTAATATTGTAAATACGGCTCGGTGTATAATTTTTTTTTAGCGTTTTCCTTCTTCTTCGGTGTTTGTCCGCGCCAGCGGTGCTTTATTAGCTTATTAACAATGGGTAAAATTGGGTTGTATTGGCTCGGTAGCTTTTTTTGTAAGGCTTAAAGGTTTTCATCTTTAGTACTCCTAATAATAGGTTTGACTTAGGTGTTTCGAAAGGATATAGGGCCGTTAACAGTTTTATTAGCTACTTTAGAGTTTACGATACTTAATATTTTGTACGGCCCCTCCTATTTGCCTAGCTCCCGCCACACGAGGACTTTACTTTGCAGTGGTAAAGTAAACACGTCGATTGTTATAGGCCTATTTCTGGTATTAAGGGCGTCTTTTACTTGGCAACGTGTCGATTACCTTTACATTTTCCTTAAAGCTTTGCTATAAGCCGCAGTACGTTTTTAAATACTTGCTCAGGGTAGAAATTCACTCGTCAGGCGTAGGTACGCTTTAAAAACCAGTAGCATTAATACTAGGCCCTCAGGGTCTATAGTATTATTTAAGCCCTTTATTGCTATCTGTAAGCGTGCCTCCGGATTCGTAAAACTTCTAATTCCCAACGTAAGGATATTATACGTTCAGCGAAGTAATTTATATACCCTTTTAATCTTTCTAATAATTTAGTGGGCTTTCATAAGTACCTATTTACATTGAATACCTATTATCTTAATATTTCCTTAAAATTCCGCCGTCGCGAAGTTGGTACCTGTATCGTGGATAACGACGTTAGGTGGACAAAGATATATGTTAATTCATAGCATTTTTAAAATTTCCCACTTATCTTTTATCGAAAGGTATTTTAGAAACTTGGCTTTGTAAAAAGATGTTGCGGAGTTAACAACGTAAAGAACAGGTTTATTATCCAAGTAAAATATATTAATAAAAATCTTATAATTAAAGTCCTTGTCGTTGTTTAATATAAACTTAAATTTCCGATGGGCTTAGATATACGTTTAGTAGTAATGTTAAAGCCTTTTAATAGCTTTTAGGGAAAAGTATTCTACATCGTTATACCCTACGGACTTTAGGACTTTATATAATTTGTTCACAGCTAGGTAATTGAAACACCGGTGTAATCAACGTATTTACGGCTTCATCAAGTTCAATACCACTGTTTCCGGACCTTAAAAATCGAACTATAAGTGCTTCTAATTGAATGCAAGTGGAAACCTTTAGCCGTTTTTAATAAACCCGTCTACGTTGACGTTTACATTAACATTAAAGGTCTTTATGTCCTTGAGGGAAAATAAAAAAGGAGTAGGGAACTTAAAGATGTGAAACGTAATTACTTTTACAACATTTTAAATTACTGTTATCCCCAGTAACGATAGTTATTTGCCTAGGCTTAAGCCAACTTTAGCTTTGCTAACATCGTAACAATTAATCCCAATAACTATAATATTTTCCCTTCGCATTGCCACATACTACGAATAGCCTCCTATTAAGTACTTTACTACCCCTTAATTTGGCATAATACCTTAATACATATGGTTAGCGTAACTATTATGGAGGTTAAAGAAATATAAGGGATTAGAGGTATGGTTAAGGCAAAGGTAAGGGTTTTTACCACCCAAAAGGTACAAAAAAGAATAGTTGGTTAGTTACTAGGTTACCGTACCAAAAATAGTATCTTCGTGCCATTTGATATACTTAGAGGTATTACTATTAACAGTCTTATTCCCTTCGAAGTTTGTAACCTGGTTTAGGTATTTTTTTTAAAAGTGGCGGGGTACTGGATGTAATACATTACTTTTTTATCATTTCGCCCGATAGGAGGGTGCCGAATTAACCAACAACTAGTTTCGCTATAAATCCAACATTTTTTAACACTATCACGATAATAATGTTAGCGATCGGCAAATTCGCCTGTATCATATTAGCGCTAACATAGTGTTATGACCCAACATCTGCAGGGCGCACCAGTGGCGGCCCCGCAGCAGATAACAAAGGAAATCGGTTGGACACAGCCTCTCGGCAGGCACCAGGGATCCACAACAGACACACCGTACACAAGGGTTAGGGTCAGCATGGTGTGAGACTCGATGGACTCGGTATCGAGCCAGTCGAGCCTACACTGAAGACGTATGAAGGCGCGGATATATAAGGACACTTTCATTACCAAGATAGATAGTATTTCCTTCATAGCTCTTCAGTTGTCAATCTAAGTATTCAGTCTACCCTGAATAGCCTCACGGCTTCTGATCATCACTCGCACGAACACAGTCTTTATATTGCACCTTTTGTTACCTCTGCTACCTTACTGTTAACATAAACCCTCTGACACCTTCTATATACTCACGGGTATTTAGTGTGATCATTACACATAGGTGCTGCCTCCAATTCGGGTCAAGGTCGAGGTCGATAAGCCAAACCTTAGGCGTTATAGACGTCCGTACTTGCGGTCGACATAATTAACCACCGTAAAGTTTTCTTTATCCACGTTAAAAAAGTTACCAGCTTAGGGATACCTACCAAGCTAGTTTGGTATAAGTGTTATTACAATGGTAAGCGAGGAATGCAACTAGCTAAAAAAACCTTCGCAAGTGGTATTTGAGTGTTGTAAAGCATATTCGAACTCGCTAACACCTATAACTACTACCCGTACCTATTCGCGAAGTGTGGTTTCACTAACATAGGTCTTTCACATTACCTTTTAACACATTATGAATTTGTCAAACATCTAATTGAAAATATCTATTAATAATTCCTCTTTTTTCTTCTTTGCCATCATTATAATTTCTCGTGTGGTGGTATAATCCGTATGCTATTATGCGAGGTGGACGTCGTACTCAAAGTAGCCCTTTATGCCATCGTTAATCTCACGAAATGTGGTGGCGCTTGTTAGAAAGATTAGGTAGTAATCTTTGGCGTGACCTGTAAGAATTCCAGAAAACAATAAGTAAAAACCAAAAAATGGAACCTCCATCTACTTGTAAATATTTTAAAAGGGTATTATCTTAGTGTTAAAAAAGTTATGAAGCTTCCCGTTATATCTTTTTTTATCATCCCAGATTTTGGCGAAGTTTGTTATCAGCTTATAGTTAATGTTAATCATCCTAATAGGTCTTGGAGAGAGGTCGCGATAATTATTCTAGGCTTAATTAGTATTTCTTAACGGCTTAAGTCTTGGAAGTTCCAAAGCACGGTGCTAGGGGTAATTTCCAGTCGCCTGGCCCGATGGGTAAAGTCCTGTAGTAAGGTCTTTAGTTGGTTTACGTGTATAGGAAAATCTAAAAGGAGAGGGTTTTTGAGGTACTTGGCGACCGTAGTGTTAAAGGTCAATAGGTCCCTCAATTGACTAGTATAAAACGCTAACTTCAATATCTTTGGCCGCGTTGAAAGCCTTTACTTCCCGTGTTTTTCCGCCGCTAAAGGCGAACTCTACATTGTTACGTGATGGTATTAAGCCGTCGTACAAGTTAACAGGTTCCCTATCGTCAGCGCGTAAAAAGGCTTAACTTGGCTAGTGGTAAAGGGGAGGTTTTCTAAATCGTGTATAAAGGCGTTGAAGTTCTTTAAAGGCTTTTTCTTTGCCTGAAGGGTCCTATAGTTATTATTCAAGTTAGGCCAGCTTGAAAAAGGTTTCTGTCATTCTCTTTAAAGCCCTGTCTAGTATATAAATTCCACGCTTTTTAACTTCTGTCCTCAACTTAACCTTAACGTATCGTTGGATTGTCTTCTATGTGTCTAGTATCCAATGGTAAAAGAATTCGCGAAAGTCTTGGAAAGTATTAACGCTACGATCAAACTCTTCCCTAGCGTTGGTTTCGAGGATGTATTAGCTAACGTAATTAGTCAGTTGTACTTTGATTAAGGTTTTATTAACATTCCTAATCTAGCGTTAATGGTCGTAGTTGGTAACAAAGATTAATTCGAGGTTCTTAATTGTGTTTTTCCTCTTTGGGTCGGTAATGGCATCAAAGTAAGCGTTGGCGGTAGACATCTTAAGGCTTGTGTAAGGCGAAAAACTAAGTGATTTTAGGCGTAAAGACTTGGTATTTCTAACGTAAAGTCGCTTAGGAACTTGTAAGCTTGGCGAAAAGTCGCGTAACATGGCTTTTTTGGCGCGACTTGGTGCTTTTGCTTAGGGCAGCGAACTTGACGATTAAAGTGGCGTAGGGAGTGAAAAGAGTAGAGTAAGGGCAAATGTTTAATGTAAAGGGTAAAACCGAAGATCTTTTAGTGGTAGTAAAAGGCGAAGGTTGTTTATTTTAATTATTTGGCGTAGAGACTTCGTCGTTTTCGCAATAGTAGTACCTATATTAGTACTGACTTAGCCGTTTACCAACTTGTCGTTTAAAACTTTTAACGGTTAATTTCAACGCTCTTTAAAAAGGATTAATAAAGATTTCTTGGTGTTTTCGGTAACGATACCATCGCTAACTTTCATATTGCTGTTGGAAGACTAATGTAACCCAAAATTCTTCTCTGTTTTCCTGCCGTTAAAAGACTATCGTAGTACTAATAAAGGCTCTTTAGAAGAATCTTTCCTCTAATCTAACGATAAACGCAAAATATAACCGAAAAGTAACTTCTTTTACTTATCTTATCTGTGATTAACCTAACAGGCAAGAACTGATCAGTATTAATAGGCCTTAAACGTTACAATGTTGTCGATTCGATTGATTTTCGAAGTAACAGTAGCATTACATGGTCAAATGATGAATGTATTATTTTAGGTTTGGCAGACCGCTAGCCGGTCTGCATAGTAATTTGTATGTCCAATTGTTTGGCTCGTGCCCTAAAGTAAAGTGCAGCGTACTGCACTCGACTTACACTCAATGCGGTAAGTCCGCACAAAGCACTATACTTGCAGTATAGTCAACTTTACTTACAGTAAAGTTGACCTACTGCATTGCATGTAATACTATTCCAACACATTAAGTATTTAACCAAGAAGGTTTATTTCATTTTCCGACTCTTTTTGGTCATTTAATATATATGACCTAATAATAATACTTCAATATGTGTAATAATAAGTTGATTTAATAACGTATTGAGAGCAACCTGTTAAATTATCATAAATTTCGCGCAAAAAAGAATAATTCTTTCAATACCAGAGGTAATGATTTGCGGCTTAGCCGATAAAGATATTGGAAAATAGCAAGTAAAAACCCGGTAATTTAGGCCTTATATGGCGGCAAATGTTCAAAAACGGGCGTAGCTTAATGTCAAGGAGGTTATACAGCTTACCGTTATATTTTTCGTTTTCTCTCCCATTAAATCGAATATAGTAATTACTATTGATAGGCCTTGCCTATCAATAGGCCTTTAGATATTGCAATGTTGTTGATTCGATTGGTCAAAGTAACAGTAGTATTTCATTGGTCAAGAGATGGATCTATTATTCTAGGTTTGGTAGACTGTTAGCCAGTTTCTACAGTAATTTGTATGGCCAATTTTTAGCCCGTGCCCTAGTATGTAGTAGGCGTATACTATACTTGCTTTGCAGCGAATACAGTTGGTCCGCACAAAACAATGCACTAAACTTGCAGTCAATATAGTTAACTTTACTGTAAGTAAAGTTGACCTTTTACCCTGTAAATACTACTATTCCAATACTGGCGGCTTTTTAATTTATACGCGTACGTTAATATGATTCAACAATCTTTTTCGGTAAGCATTAAACTACGACCTCGTTAATTAGCCATACTCCTATTAATTTTAATTAACATTTATATTATATTATACCCATTTATATGTAAATCAACCCTAATTTCCGTCAATTAGCTTATGGCCCCAAGTTTCGCCTTTATCAACTCCCATAAAAAGTTTTTTCCGCTATAAACCAATATAATGTTATATTTTAGCCGTACGAATGAAATAAATCAACATTCTCAATCCCCTAATAGTTTTCCAGTTTATCAATATATACCCAACTACTCTTACGTAATTTAAATTTTTCTAGAGGCTTATGAACGTAACCCTTAATACGTATAGTTATTATATTACTATTTAAAAACCTTTTAAAGGCCTTATTTGGCGATACCTTCGCTATAATGTTAGTGAAATTATCTCCATTGTTAATATATTGGAACTTTGAAATCTCTATCTATTCTTAGGCTTCGTGAAATGTTATTACGTCGATTATAAGGCGTTTTTTCTAATATTTCCGAGTTTTAAAAGGTATTCTAATTGGTTCCTCGAATCGATACAAATTTCTATCGGGATTTACAGGATTTTAAATTGCTTTTTCATAACGTCAAAGGCTTATTATTGTCGGTAAGGTCTCAAGCATTAGTATATACGTGAAATAAGGTTTTTAGAAGAGTAATCTTTAGATTGGTAGTTGTATTATAAAGATGATAATAAGATGAAGCATCCAGAGGTGTAAGCTATAAGTAAAGGCTTATAAGCCTTCGCCCAGAGCGTACCACTCTGGAATACCTGCTTCTAGACCGTTCCACGCATGAGAGTGTAATCTGCAGAGTGTTATATTGTTATATACTCTGTAAGAGTATAGCCTGTAGCATAACACCTAATTGTGTTATGCTACAGGAGTCTACTTTACAGCATAATATACTGCCATTTAAATATACTATCTATAAAGATATAAAATAATATCCACACCTTTAGTATCTTGCATATATTGAAGTCTGCCATTATACATTAGACCTTCAAAACTTATACGCTTCATATAATTCTTTTGTATTCGATAAATATCTGGTGAATTAGATTACCGATAATGTTGAACTGGTATTTCTGTTAATTTTTATGAAACAAGATTGTTAGAAAGCAGATCTATAAAAATAAGTCGGTGTAATTTATAAAAACCCTAACTATTAAAATTATTCATTTAGCTCTCAATAAGTCTATTAGAACTATGTTGATTTCTCGATTAAGATTTGACATCTGCTACTTAATCCTTTTAATTAACCGGTTAAATTCGTTTTTAGTCGAATCTTATACTTATATCGCAATAAAGAGGTCGTAAAAGGTCTTTGGTTGATATAATGTGGCAATATAGCTGTTATGAGCATGTAATTCCAAGTACCATAAAGCCTTAGCTACGTTCATTTTATCTATTATAGCCAAATCAATACCTCAGCCTTTTTGACAAAAGCTAAAGCACATATTAACCTCATGTATACGGATTAACAATCCGTTGAAATTAAGTTAATTACCCTTTACCAACATTGTAATCAACTTATCATTTCATATATTTAAATCATTAATCGCCTATTATTCCGATATTATAAAGTTAAGCATTTGAACGAAAAGGGTATTGCAAATTTATATACCTATTAAACCAAAGTTTCTTTCCCATATTACTAATGACCATAGGTAGTAAATTCGATATTTTATACCCAACTGTAATTTATAATACGATTAATAAGTTAGTCATTAATAAATCCTTACCTTAACGCATCCGTATAAAAGCTTAATACATAGTATTGCTGTTTTTAAAGGGTAGATAGACCGTAATTCCTATTGTAATTCTAATAATACGATATATTATAGGTCGATTATAAGTTATGTATAAGTTTATATTATATCTTAGCTTTTTAGCTTCAACTTGCCTTTAATATTTGTTAATAAACTTGTTATCAAAACGACTACTAAACATTTATAAATTCTCAACTTATCTAATATTGCGAAAATATTTAATCTTCAACTTTATCGTTGTATTCTAAAACAATTAAAGGTGATTTTTAATACGGATGCCCCGTGGTTTAACCTTTAACCTCGTAAATAATCCTCGACTTGAAAACCGTGAAATTTGGGTTTGGAAGGTTAAAGTTAGCATACAACATAAATTACACGACTTCTCGAATTATCAACCTCTTAATTTTAACCCTATATTTTCTTTAAAGAAGTTCGTCGAAAGTCTTAATAATACCTTATACTCGAAGCTTTAATATCAATTTTTCGTTATCCTTCTCTTTAATTTCTACCTAAATAGTATAGTAAATACGACCTGATACATATTAACCCTCTTTAACGTTTTCCTTTTCCGGGGGTCTTTCATACCAATGGCGTTTCATTAGCTTATTGATAACGAGTAAAAAAAATTCATGTTGTTCGGTCGTTTAACTTAAGGATTTTTATCGTTAATATCTCTAATGTAAGGCATAACCTGGGTGGTATGAAAAGACATATACCCGTTAGCAATTTTAATAATTAATTTAAAGTTAGTGATACTCAAGGTTTTATATAGACCCTCTTATTTTCCCGGATCCCGCCACACGAAGACTTTACTTTACAATAGCAAAGTAAGTCGATTGTTACAAGGAAATTTCTGGTATTAAGGGCATCGTTCACCTTGCGGTGTACCGATTGCTTTCGAAATCCCTTTAAAACTTTACTGTAGGCTATAGCTTATTTCTGGATTTCTACTTATGGCGGAGATTTACTCGTCAAACGGGGTTACGCTCCAAAGAATAGCAGCGTTAGAATTAGGCTATCAAGGCCTAAAATATCATTTAGGTACTTTACCGCCATTTAAAAGCGTGCCTCCAAATCCGTAAAACTTTTAATCTCCAATGTAAAGATATTATACGTTCGGCGAAGTAGAGTGTATACCTTTTCAATCTTTTTAATACTTTAGTAAGCTTTTGAAAACATCTGTTTGTAGTAGATACCCATTATCTTAACATCTTCCTGAAACTTCGCCGCTGTAAAGTTGGTGTTAATATCGTAAATAATGACATCTGGTAGGAACAAATACGTGTTAATCCACAGCATCCTTAATGCCTCCTACGTATCCTTTTTCGAAAGGAATTTTAAAAACTTTACTCCGTAAAAGGAGGTTACGGAGTTTACAACTCAAAAAACTGGCTTATTATCCAAGTAAAACGTATTAATAGAAACCTTATAATGAAATTCATTGTTGTTTTTTAATATAAAATTAAATTTCGGGGGCTTAGATATACGTTTGAAAATAGTGGTAAAGCTTTTAAATGGCTTTTAGGGTAAAATATTATATTTCTTTATACCCTACAAACTTTAAAACTTTATACAAACTATTAAAGATTAGCTAATAAAAACTTAGATTTAATTAACTTATCTCCAACTTCATTAATTTTAACACCACTATTTTAGTATCTTAATGATAAAACCATAGGTGTCTTTACTTAAAGGTGAGGGGAAATATGTAACCGTTTTGAACCAGCTCATCGGCCTTAATATTAAAATTAACGCTAAGGGTTTCTATATACTTGAGACAAGAAAGAAAAAAGGTAGGAAACTTGAAAATGTAAAACGTAATCGACCTAACAATAGTTTAAACTACTATTATTTCCAGTAACAATAGTTATTTGTCTGGTCTGAAGCTAAATTTAGCCTTATTAATATCGTAACGATTAATCTTAATATCTGTAGTTATTTCCCTTCATAATGTCATGTATTTCGAATAACCTTCTATTAAGTACTTTATTACCCCTGTATCTAAAATAATAATTTAAAACGTTTAATTCGCGTAACTATCTCGAATATTCAAGGTATATAAGGGGTTCAAGGTTTGATTAGGTGAAAGTTACGGGTTTTTACCACCTAAACAGTATAAAAAGACGTAATCGGCTGATTATTAAGCCGCGTTGGAAGTAGTATCTTTATATCACTTAATTTAATCAGGGGTATTTTCGTCGTTAATTAACTCATCGCCTTCGAAGTTGGAGAATTAATTTGAGTAATTTTATTTAAAAGTAATAGGGTATCAAATATAATATATTATCTTTCTATTATTTCGCTTGGCTAAGGGATAACATGTTGACTAACAGCTAGATTTCTTGTAAATTTCATATCCTTTATTATTATTATCACAATAGTACTTACGGTTAGTAGGTCCGCTTAGATCTTAGCTCTGTTAGCGTTGGAATAGCTGTTACCTCCAGTTTATAGTCGATAAGCTAAACCTTGGACGTTAAGGGCTCCTGTAACCGTATTTGCGGTCCACGTAATTAATCACTGTAAGGTCTTTTTCATCCATGTTACGGAACTTACTGGCTGAAAGGTATATATTAAATAAGTTTAGTAGATACGATTTTACAGTGGTAAACAAGCAATATACCTAGTTAAAAAATCTTTCGCAGGTGTAATTCAGATGTTGTAAGGCGTATTTAAATTCATTAACAGCTATAATGGCTATCTGTACCTATTAGCGAAGTATAACTTCACTAACGTAGGATTTGTTCATTACCTATTAATAGAATATTAACTTATTAACCATCTAATTAAGGATATATATTAATGTTCCATCGTCCTTCTTTTTTGCTATTATCGTGGTTTATCGTATGTTAGCCCAGTTCGTATGGTATTAGGTAAGGTGGATGTCGTATTCGAAGTAACTTTTTGTATTATCATAAACTTCCCGATAAGTGGTTATTTGTGTTAGGAAGGTTAGGTAATAATACTAAACGTAACTTATAAATATTTCGGAAAACAGTAAGTAAAAACTAAAAGGGGGAACTTCCATCCACTTATAGATATATAAAAAAGGTATTATTTTTACTTTAAAGATGTTATAAGGCATTTTGTTATACTTTTTTGCGTCGTTTCAAATCTTAGCTAATTTTATGAGAAATATGTAATAAATATTAACTATTTTAATAGGTCCTATGGGTAGGTTTCGATAGTTATCTCAATCTTTATTTATGGCATTTCCTATCAATTGAAGCTTTGGAGTTGCCGAGATACAGTAATAAAGGTAATTGTTAATCGCCGAACCCGAAGAGTAAAGTCTTATAGTAGGAACTATGGTAGGCTTATGCGTATAGGCAAACCTGTCGTGGAAAGGTATTTAGGGGACTTGGAGATTTTGATTAAAGTACTATAGGGGAAAGGAGGTCTAAAGATTCTAAATGATTTGAAGATCTTTCTTAATTGACTAATGTAAAACGCCAACGTTAATTCCTCTGACGGCTTTAACGGCTACTTCTTTATGTGCTTTACCATTGCTTAGAGTGTACTTTGAACTTTTGTGTAAAGATATTAGGCTACCAAACAGGTTAACAATTTCTTTATCATTAACACGTAAAAAGGTTTAAATTGGCTAAACGTAAAGAAATGGCCACCAAAACCATATGTAAAGGTGTTAATATTCTTTAATACCCTCTTCTTAAAGGTGTTTGTTTTAAAGGTATTTTTTAAGTTATACCTATTTGAAAAGGATTTTTGCTAGTTCTGGTCGAATTTTCCTTCAACACTTATATTCCTGGCGCTTAAGTTCAGCCTTCAATTTGGATTTAATAGACTTTTGAGTTACTTTCTACATGTTCATTATCCAATCGTTGAAAAACTTATGATACTTGCGGAAAGCGCGGTTAAAATCTTCGCCGCCATTATATTCAAGGATTAAATAGACGATGAACTTGGTCAATTACTCTTCGGTTAAGTTTTCATTGAAGTCGTATCCCTAAAAATCGTGGTTATAATTCTTGGCAAAGAGGTGTTCGAGAGCTTTGATTGCTTCTTTGCTGACGGGGTCGGTAACAGCTTTTAATTAAGCACTAATATTAGCTATTTTAATGTTTTGGCTTATATAGGACTTGGTAGCGTAGCGTGGAGTAAACTTAGCGATTTAGAAGCGTAGAGACTTGTTGTTTTGGCGTAAAGTCGCGTAGAAACTTGACGACTAGGTGTTGGGTCGCATGGTATGGCTTTTTTGATGAGATTTGATGATTTTTGGTGTTTTCGCTCAAAACAACGGACTTAACGATTAAATAAACGTAGGAAAAGTGAAAAAAAGTGAAATAAGAGCAAAGTTTTGATGTAAAGAATAAGGTTGAAGGTCGTTATTAGTAGTAAAGATTGAAGGTTATTTAATGTGGAAACTTAGTTGTTTTTCTTATAGTAGTAGTAACCGTAGTAGTACTCACTTAGCCGTTTGCCAACTTACCAAACTTTAAGACTTCTGATAGTTAATTTTAACTTCTTTAAAACAGATCTGTAAAGATTTCTTGGTGTTTTCAATAGCGATACCATCGCTACCTCTAAGCTGCCGTAAAAATAGACGCAGCCTAGAAGTCTTTTTTACTTATTACCATGAAAACCGACGCAATTTGTAGGAGCCTTTCGTAAGAATCTTTCCTCTACCCTAGCCGTTGTTTAACGTAAAGTATAACTGGAATGTAGCTTCTTCTTTTACTTAACTTATCTATGCTTAACCTAACAAGCATTGATTAGTATTGGTAGGCCTTACCTATCAATAGGCTTTTAGACGTTTTAACGTTATCGATTCAATTGGTCAAAGTAACAGTAGTATTGCATTAGTCAAATGGTGGATCTATTCTTCTATGTTTGGTAGAACGCTAGCTGATCTGCACAGTAATTTGTATAGCCAATTGCTTGGCCCGTACCCTAGTGCGAAATGGATGCATACTATACTTGCTTTGCAGCCAATACAGTAGGCCCGCGCAAAACAATACACTAAACTTGCAGTCAGTATAGTCAACTTTACTGTAAGTAAAGTTGACCTACTGCACTGCAAGTACTAATATTCCAACAATTACCGTATAATTCATATTCACTGGAAAGACGTATTAAGGAGGGAATATAATATACTGATTGTAAAGACCTTTTAAATTCCTCCACTAGTATTAAAGTTAATATTAATAGGTAAAATAGTTACCTTAAGCCGATTTTTAAAGATAAAAGCTAATAATTGTATCTATATAGGCTTGCATATGAAATTAATTTTCCTTTAATTTGGTTATTAATCTGGTTGTTAAAACCAAACGTATTAAAAAACTTAAGGGAAAGAAATTTCAAGGTTTCTACCGCAAGAGACTCAATAATAATCTTTTTGGTATTAAAGGGTACGTCGAAGTTCCTACTTAATTAATTTGTAAACTTAAGGATTTACGGCGTATATATCAATTAACTCTTTACGGCTAATGGTATTAAATCGTAAATTTTATATAAAAGGGTTTACAAAATTTATCTAGATTTGGATAGGTTTTTACAAACGCGTATAAAGGTGTTAAGAGATATTATCGTTCGTAATACCTTCATCCATGATTTTCATAACTTATTAAGAATCTTTATCGGTAATGTATTTTTAAAGTACGTTAATTAAATTGATTTTTTTCTTTTTCTTGGAAGGAATTTAACACTTTAGTCGGTAAATTTAGTTTTGAGCTGAATATTAATGTATTTGTTTGCTATCGTTTACATATCAAGGTTTTATTTTTGAAAATACTTTCAAAAGTAGGTAAACGTTTTAAGGTCTTCAATGATTTCGATAAAGTTTAAATGGAAAATATGAAAACCAATTTCATTAATAAAGTATTTGATTAAAAAGTTTTTAATAAGGTTCGTAAATAAAAAAAATTCGTTGTAGTGCTTAACGAATATAATACCGTGGTTTTTAATTACTTTTTTATGGTTAGAATCGTTATTGTATTAATTTCAACGTGTTTTAAAGCTATCATAACGAAGATTAAAAGTGTAAAAGGAAAAAAGTAGTGTAAAGTACTAAGTTATAGGTTTTCCGTTCAATTTAGTATAAATTAAAGGTTATAAAACCTAACCGTTTATGTTATTTTTAATAATAATACACGTAATAGTAGTAATCATCAAAATACTTACCTGGACGTTTATGAATTTACCGATTTGCTAATTTTCAAAACTTTAAAGCGGTTAATTTTAACGTTTTTTTTAAAAAACATCCATAAAGATTTCTTAGTGTTTTTAATAACGATACCGATGTTTTCTTCTAAAATTTCGCGATAGCTAATACAACTTAGATGCCTTCCCTACGCACTACCACAACAACTGGCATAGTACTATAAAAGTGTTTCGTAAAAACCTTTCTTTTACCTTTAGCCATTATTTAATGTAAAGCGTAACCGGAAAGTAGGTTTTTCTTTTACTTAAATTATCTATACTTAACTTAATAAGTACTAATCAGTATTGGTAAGCCTTTATCGTTGTAACGTAGTCGATTCGAATCACTGTAGTTGAAGTAACTAGTGCTGCATTAATGTTGATTGATTGAGGAGTTGCAAGTTCAAAGTTTGGCAGACCGCTAGCCGGTCTGCACACTAATTTGTATGGACAAACGCTTTGGCCTATGCCTCACTTTGAAGTGGGCACTTACTGTACTGCACTTGCAGTGTAGTCTATTCAAATCCCACAAACTACCATCAATTTGCAGTACGTACAATCAACTTTACGGCAAGTAAAGTTAACCTGACTGTACTGCATTTGACTGCTATTCCAACAGCTGGGCTATAAAGACAGGATAATCTTTTACGGTTTTAAGGTATATAGAATTAATCATAGAGGGGAACGAAGTAAAGATTAGAGAGTATCGCCGGAGAAGTCTGTATTTGTAGTAGTGTGCTAATTTGCATTGGTTTAGGTTTATAACACTTACTTTCAATAAAACACAACCCGAGAAAACCCACAAAAAACTAGATAAAACGCTGAATAAAACGTTAAAAAGGCACGATAGGTCGCTAGATAAAACTCTAGGGAAACACGATAAATAACTAAACAAAAGCTTTAAAAGCGCGATTGGATATACAGTTGTATTTAAACGACAAACAGCTATAGAAAGTTTCAAGGGTGCGATTATAAACAGGGGGCAGCAAACAGGGGGCAGAAATCCCGCCCTCTACCATAGTACATTTGGGCGGCCACATAAACCTTGATCCCTAACATTGACCCCTGCAGTGGACCCCGCGGCCGTTGCGATTCTTAAAGATTCCCAAACCTCCTTCAATTGGCGGCTGGTAACACAAAAAAACTGAGGGCCCTCGTTTGCTCGACAACCACTTACTAACCCATTTAGCCAAGCCAACGCCCACCCAACATGCTTGATGTGAACGATTTCATTGCTGAGCGGGGTGGAAACCCTGAGAAGATCAGGTGCGTCTCAACCCCTCTGTTTTCTTGGTGACAGACAAGCTTGCTCTTGCTACCACGAAAAGCGAAAGCAGTCGTCTGATTGATTGACCGTCCACAGGGAGTCCCAGCGCCGCCGAGGTGCCTCTGTCGAGGTTGTCGACGAGATCATCGCCCAATGGGAGACCCACCGCAAGATTCTCTACGACGCGACCCAGCTGAACAGCAAGATCAACGAAACCCAAAAAGCGATTGGCTTGAAGAAGAGGGTAAGCTGCTGCTGCCCCGAACAACGCGTCAGCTAGGCTTTTGGTTCTGACACATCGCATTCGCGGAACAGGCCAAGGAAAATGCCGACGAGCTCCTCCAGGAGAAGGCCGCGCTCGAGCAGGCCAAGAACGAGCTGATGGAGCAGGCTACCGTTAAAGAGAAGGAGTGGAAGGCCAAGCTGAACGGCGTGGGCAACCTCGTGCATGACAGCGTGCCAGTCTCCAACGACGAGGAAAACAACGTGGTCATCCGCACTTGGGCGCCCCCTGACGTCGCAGTCGAGAAGCGCGACTGCCTGTCCCACCACGAGGTCCTGCTGCGCATCGATGGATATGATCCAGAGAGGGGCGTCAAGGTCGTAGGCCACCGAGGCTACTTCCTGAAGAACTGGGGCACGTTCCTCAACCAGGCGCTCATCAACTACGGTCTGGAGTTCCTGCACGGTCGCGGTTACACAGCATTGCAGGCGCCCCAGTTCATGCTTAGGGACCAGATGGCGAAGACGGCGCAGCTGGAAGACTTTGATGAGGAGCTGTACAAGGTCACTGACGGCCCCAACCCGGAGAACGACAAGTACCTGGTTGCAACGAGCGAGCAGCCCATCTCGGCATTCCATGCCGACGAGTGGCTCAACAAGACGGATCTGCCGCTCAAGTATGCGGGATTCTCTTCTTGCTACAGGAGAGAGGCGGGCAAGCATGGCCGTGATGCTTGGGGTGGGTCATATTCAATTCCCGTCCGGGTCCAACTAGAAACTGACTTTGGTCGCAGGCATCTTCCGTGTCCACCAGTTTGAGAAGGTTGAGCAGTTTGTCATCACCGAACCTGAAAAGTCGTGGGAAATGTTCGACTCCATGATTGCTGCCTCTGAGGAATTCTACAAGTCGCTGAGTCTTCCGTACCAGGTGATCTCAATTGTGTCTGGTGCTCTGAACAATGCTGCTGCCAAGAAATATGACCTGGAGGCATGGTTTCCCTTCCAGGGCGAGTACAAGGAGCTTGTCTCATGCTCCAACTGCACTGACTACCAGTCCCGGAATCTTGAGATTCGACTTGGCGTCAAGAAGCAGACTGATGTCAAGAAGATCTACGTCCACTGCCTCAACTCCACACTCTGTGCAACCAGTCGCTCGCTGTGCTGCATCTTGGAGAACTTTCAGACTGAGGATGTAAGTACACACCATGCGGGCTTGATGCTAGTGGAATATTTGCTAATGGTATCCAGGGCCTGAGAATACCCGAGCCCCTGCGCAAGTACCTGCCTGGTGCACCTGACTTCATACCCTTCACCAAGGAACTGCCCAAGGAGACCACCTCGACGAAAAAGACCAAGGAGAAGCAGATGCCCAAAGCCACGGAGGCCACCAAGACGGTGGCTGGTGCAGTAGCAGATAAAGTTGCAGAGGTTGCTGACACGCTGAAGGAGGCAGCTGTCTGATGTATGCCCAAGACTTGCAGTGGCACATGGTGTCCAGCTTCATTTCCGATGACCCTCACACCAGTTACCTAGTAGCGTCGGAAAGACAAAACCAAGATCATGAATAAAATGTAGCCAAGCCAAGTATATGCACAGCTTAATTGATGAGTAGGACGAGGAAAGGTACCCAGTCACTCGGTGGCTTGGGGAATTGTTGTTGGCCTGGCATGTGTTGTTAGCCTGCCTTCTTTTTTTTTTCCCGGGTGGTGAAGCAGATATCACAGGGATCCGACTTCCACTTTCGGCAACCAAAACTTGCCTCTGCACCTGCCACCTGCCACCTGCCTTGTGCTGCCACCATCAAGTGTTTCATCTTCTGACTCTTCCAACTACCAAACAAACTTGGACTTGGACCATTTCATGGCCAGTCATTTTGGCAGTCCCACTGTTTTCTCCATGTGGCCATGCTGCGGTGATTCACCAGCACGTTCTTTCACTGTCCGGCTCTGCTCAGTACTACTTGCCCTAGTTGGCCCAGACCACAGGCATTTGTTACGGGCCTCCCATTCCATACACATCATCTTACAGTGGACCGTGGTCTCCTTTTGGCTCCACTCCTTTCCTTAACCACCCACAATCATGCAAGACCGATGGGACAGCATGGAATGCCCCTTTTGTGGGTTTCAATCTCCCAGCGGCCAGCAGGAAGAATACAAGATGTTGCTGGTAAGTTCTGCAGTTGGACCTGCACCGTCCGGCTCGGCGTTGCTTCTGCCGCCACCCGTGTCTCACTACCTGAAACCTGCTCGGAACCCGCTAACACTACTCCCAGCACATGGAAACCGACCACTTTGAAGGCGAGGCAAGGTCACCGTTTGTTACAGAAGACGGTGTGCTCGACGATGGTCTGGCAAATCCAGGCAGGGATGCTGATGACGACCACGGTGAGGCCTGTGTCGCCTACGTGGAATGCCCCCTGGATGGATGCAACGAGATTCTCGTAAAAGATGAGCTCGACTACCACCTGGAACTGCACAGCGACGAGGTAGAGGACGACACAGCGCTCCCACCAGCCCAAATCTCACCTTCAACATTCGAGACGCCGCAGGCCGCTACTGCTGACCCCGACGGTGGGGATGCCCGTCGCACAAGATCAACCAAGCGGCGGCGTTCGTCGCCCAGCCGCGACGAATCCATCGACTCAGAGGAGGCCGCCCATCACCGCCATAAGAAGGCCATCTTCGCGTGGAAAAACATTCTATCGTGGCCCAAGAAGCGCAAGTCGAATACCAGCGATGCCACGACTTCTTCGTCCAGCGGCGGCAGCATCCCTGCCAGTGCGCAGGTCCCTGCTGCCGCAGCGACCGAGCCGAAAAAGCTCGGAAAGGCCGAGCTAGGCCGGTATGCCAACGAGAAGCAGATGCCTGAATGGCTCGTCGCGATGCTCAAGAAGCACGGGCAGGTGGTTGGCCGCGATATCATCCCCGTGCTGCGGCAGCTCTTGCAGCAGTCCGCCTCGACTCAGTACGCCTACCTGTGCGATCCGTGCGTGCAACACGTATCGAAGCTGCGCAGGGAGGGGGGATTCTGCGGCTACCGCAATATCCAAATGATGTGCTCGTACATACTTGGGACGAGCTACGCGGGCACACACAACAACTTCGGCGGCAAGATCCCCAGCATTTTCGACATACAGGACTTCATCGAGGCCGCATGGGACCAAGGTATCAACAAGCAGGGACGTGTCGAGACCGGTGGCGTGCGAGGGACTCGCAAGTACATTGGCACGCCAGAGGCGCTGGCCATGCTGCTCCACCTGAACGTCCCGTGCGAGGCCCAGGGATTCAAAAACAAGAAAGAAGCCCTGCTTGCGGAGGCCAGCATGCTGATCCATGTCGAGCGGTACTTTCAGCAGGGCATTTTCAATCCGGAGGACAAGGTGCGCAGCACCACGCTGCCGCCCATATACTTCCAGCACGCCGGCCACTCCATGACCATCGTGGGCATCGAAAAAACGGTGGAGGGGAAGGCCAACCTGCTAGTGTTCGACCCCATGTTCCACGACGCCCAGGTCGTCACTCAGCGAGTTGGCTGCCAATTCAAGTATAAGCACGCGGACGCGGCCCTTAATGCGTACCGCCGTGGGCATAAGTACCTGAAGCGGTATCGAGAGTTCGAAGTCTTGAGGTAATGTTGTCCGATGATCGATGCGTGATTGCGATGCCCAGTTCTGTTGGCTGACGAATATTCTTGCTCAACAGGCTTAAGCCCCCTGCCGACACCATCCACAGTGACTGATGGATAGATCCTCGTCTCACAGCTGAATGTTCTGTTCCGCGAGGGAGATCCAAATCGCTACAAGCCTGCCTCGCACTTGTGACCATTCCTTCGAGTCGCACATAAATAGCTTGCATACCAGCGGCCACATTTTAGACATGGGTTTGGAGAGCGATCGGTCGATGCTGAGGCAGAGGCTGACTGACGCTGACGCCGAGGGTCGAGCCTGATGAATGGACATGTATGGATTTTGGCACACACAGTTGTCACTTGGAGATTGGCATAGAGCAATGGCTTTATTTGCATAGAAAAGAGCAATGGCTCCATCTGCATGAAAAAGAGCGATGGGCAGCACCCACATCAGGGACAGGCCAAGGCACGGTCTTTGTTCTGATATTTGCATTCACATGGTGTTGAGTTTTCCGGACAAAGCACAAATGGATGTGAAGAAGGGGCGAGCCTGGACAGCATCTTTATGGAAAACGGCGATGTTTTTTTGGTGAGCATTGTGAGATTTTCACTGCCTATAGCATCCACCACAGCAGTAATCGGATATCTTACGCCCAACGCCAGCACCCGGCATACCTTTGGCATGACTTATGAAGAGGTCTGCTCCTTGAACCAAGCCTGCAGCTTTTCAAGTGCCTTGCCACGGTGTGAGATCTTGTTCTTGGCTGCCTTGTCCATCTCAGCGTATCTAAATGTTTTCAATCAGCATTCTTTGGTCTTGGGCATGGAGAGCAGGTCTGGAACTTACGTTTGCCCATCGTACTCGAAGATGGGATCCCAGCCGAAATCTGCTGGTCCTCTTGCTGGCACGATCTTGCCCTTTGCACCACGCAACCCCAAACAAAGTCAGTAGCCATCCCTCTCCGCCCTCCAGCACAGCGACACAAGGAGCTACTATATCGACACAAGGAGCTACTATATGAACCCCCCCACCTCCCGAACCCCGACCCCCCCAAACGAAAACAACACACACACACACACACACC